>MU261927.1:5000-75000 GCA_020310875.1 Ceratopteris richardii
ACTGCCAAAATTTGTGAACGTCGGTTTCTCGCTTTGAACATTCTTCTTCTCCTAAGTTCAAATGGCTTCTTCTTCTCGTCGTCCTTCCAATCGCGTAACTTCATGTGAGGTTTACAACAGAAGAGAGGATTCTTTGTGGAAACCTCTTTCCGTGAAAGTAAATGACTGGGTTACTATGCTTCCTAGCTGTAGAGGTGCCCATAAAGTCAAGCGTGCCAAAAGAGACAACACAAGAAACCATTGGAAGGGACGTATTCTCAGTTTCAAATTGAAGAGATCCGGTTGGTTTGCACGAGTACAGCATGTGTACACCGCTAAGGATCTTGTTCTAGAAAATCATCTGCAATTCCCTTCGTACTGTAAGTGAAGTTTGACAATGCTCTTCTATCATTCCAGTTGATTTTGTATAATGAAACATATGTTTTTGTATTGCAGATATCTTTCCTTCCAATATTATGGAATGGCAACCTGTTGAATGTTTAACAGGAACATTCAGAGTTCTTCATAAGGAATATGCAGAACTCATGTATGCAGAGAAATCTATTCAATTCTTCAATAGCATAGAGTTATTTGTCCATTATGCAGATTATCAAGTGCCGTCAGGGAGGAGTTCTTATGGAATTCTTGTACACGTACCTAGTCCTTGCATCTCTTCATTAGATTGGGATGCTCCTGATCATTCAACAGTTTCAAGTTTTCTCTGCAAAATTAAATTTGACATCCAGAAGGCAATGTCAGCAGGCCGAATTTCGAGAAGGATAAAGATTCAATGGTTTTTGCCTATTCATGTCTTTGTAGCATGCTTTAAAAACATGTTATTACAGAAAACAAAAACAATGTGGTTGAATAGGAGAGTCCCTATTTCAGAGATTGATGATGTTTTAGGTAGGGAATGGGATAGCAAAGAAGTTCAAAAGCTAGGTGACATTATTTTATGTAAAGTTAGTCCCAATTCTCTTTCAATCTCATATCAGATATGTCGACAATCTCTGGTTCTAGGATATGACTATAGAAGGTGGAAAAAAAAGCTTGGACTTTGGATAGCCTTGGACTCAGAGGAGAGCTGTCCAGAATTTGAGTTAGAAGTATTGATTCATCCAGATTTTCAATCAAGGAAAATAATTGTCACTGCAAATTGGAATCTCAGAAATGTAAGGGAGCTTCTAGAATACCTTGATGAGGTATCATCTCAGTGTAGATTCTCAATTGATGATGCAATAGTTAACATTAGATCAGAGAAATCATTATCTTGCATAAACTGCCTGCCACCAAGGGTGATTAAGTTCCAACCTTTAAGATTGTAACAAGTTAACCCTGACATTCTTACATAATGTATCTTCATCTCATAGAAGCTTCTATTGATACTTCCATTGAATTTTCTTGGCAGGATGGTTACAAACAATGTGTGTTAAATTATTAATTTAAAATGTCTTAGATATTTTTTAGGTCCTTAATTTCATATTTCCATTGATTTTTTTTTGCAGGAGTGAATTGATGACTAAGAAATAATTATACAGGAACTTGCATAAGTTAATTCTAGATGAAGAAGAGATCTAGAATTGAATATCTAATTTCAATTTAATAATTATAGTCTATCAAAGGTGCACACTAGTCTCAGCTAAATAATTTGATTCTATCCAACTTTTCTGTCCTCAAGTAATGCAAGAGAAATTATCATGGTACACATACCAAGTAATATAAGAGAGTGTGGAGAACTTGGTGCAAATTCCAATCCAAGGTTTGGTATTTCAATATTAGAAGAGCATGTCTTAAGGCATAAAGCAGAGGAGACGAGATAAGTGAAGACGACCGATGCAAGCGACTAGTGCAATCTGAAATTGTCGGATGGCCCTTATCGCTTACATCGGTCGTGTTAGCAAACTACCGCGAGAGAAATTATCATGGTACAAATGCAAACTACCAAGTTATATAAGAGAGAGTGGAGAACTTGGTGCAAATTTCAATCCAAGGTTTGGTATTTCAATATTAGAAGAGCATGTCTTAAGGCATAAAGCAGAGGAGACCAGATAAGTGAAGACGACCGATGCAAGCGACTAGTGCAATCTGAAATTGTCGGATGGCCCTTTTCGCTTACATCGGTCGTGTTAGCAAACTACCGCGAGAGACTTCAAGAAGTGACCTTGCGTAAAGATTTGACTCACGAGTATAAAAACTAGCAACAGCGATGAAATGGATAATACGACCGATGCAAGCGATAGGGGCAATCCAAGATTCTCCGATTCCCCGTATCGCTTGTATCGGTCGTGTCCTCTTAATTCTTTATGTCCTTCTGTAACTTCTCTAATTTAAACGCTTTCCAACAAGAATGAAGTAAAAAACCCACAATGTATTCATAATTGTGACAATAATAAACTTAATTGGACCATCCAATGAACTTTTGTCAAACTCTGAAGAGGTTCAATACAACTGTGACCATCTTCCAGATGAAGATTGGCATAACTACATACAATTTGTTAAAAAATAAATCTGCCAACCTTGGTTGGCTTTACAATTGATTTCAATCTAAGACTCAAAAATTGATCTAACCCTTTCTATCCTTTTTAGAGCCTTGCTTTCTCTGTTGCTTCTGTCCCTTTTTGGAGCTTTCAGCTTGACTCTTTATGTTGTTCCCATGCTTTAGTGGTGAGTAAAGAGGAAGCCCTTTCTTTTTATCTTCAGACTGTTTTTTATCAGGTGGAGGGGGTGGAGGTGAGTCTGGATCATATGGACAGATTGCATGTTTCATGATACTATTTATTGCTCTCTCTCTGATCAAGATGATCCATGCTTCCGGGTAGTCTGATAAATTCAATTCAGGTTTGTGGAACCTTCTTTCCAAGAATCTTACAGCATTTGCAATCACTCTCCAGCCACATGATGTTGAGTCTCTCTGCAATGGCACATGAATTTGGCTGTATCCAAATTGCTTTTGTTCATTCATTTTAGCTATTCCTGGAAAATTCTGATCAATATGCATCTTGAGAAGCTTTGCAGCACTGCATTGTAAAGTGAAAATCAAAACGGGGCATGGCTTTAAAATAGAGAACAACAAAATGTATAGTAACTTACACTTTGCAATTCCCATGCTGTGATGGAAGAGAATTGAGGAAAAGAGCTTGATATGCATTGAAGTCCACAATAATCAAACTCCAATGGCCCCTGTCAATGAGTTGCATGTAAATATACTTTCTTAAATGAAACAAATCTGTTTCCAAAATGAAGATGAATACTTACTTTTCAATATATGGGTAAATAACACATTCCACTTCTTCTGTAAAATCCCTTAGAAAGGACTTGGCATCTCCATGTTTATGCAAAAAACACTGTGTCACCAGAGGATCTAAAATAAATACTTTTCTTTGAACCGCTTCCTCACATTGTTGAAGAAGAACCCTACAAATCAAGAAATAAAAATGCAGTTAAGGAACTAGAAAATTATGCAAAACAAAAGCTTTTTAAGGCCTCTAGATATACCTGAGTGAAATGTTGACCACACTATCTGATATTTCAAGATGAAGCTCCCTCAACATTTTGTTATCTTCAGGTCTAATGTCAAGAAACAATTCAGTTTGCCATGGCATTGCAACATTAACTATAACCTGCCCATCTCCTTTCTTGAGGAGCTCTTTATTTGCTTTCTGTAACTTTTGAATCTGGGTTAAGATGGCACTTTCCTCTGTAAATAATCCCTGCTTTTTCCTCTCCTCCTCACTATTTGCTGCAGTTCTAGTCTCATGATCATGAGTGACTTGAGTGTTGATCTCTTCAATGACAACTGTTGTTTTAGGTGCTCGAGCTGGAGGTATATTTAAAATATCGAAGAATTTTTTATCGTGGTGATCAATAGGAACCAGAGCTTTATCAAACTTATATCTTATTCTTGAAACAATAACATAATCCTTCGCCATTAGTGTTACCCTATGAGAATGAGCAGCACATAAGTAGGCATCATTCATGAAATCAATAGCAAAGTCCTCTGCAGCTTCTTGCAGGCATAGCAGTGCTTGAGTTTGCCACCTCACATTGACAAAGGATGAGGTCTTCATCAAAGAACAGAGGTTGGCTGAGATCTGCTTGACAACTCTCATAAATGGAAGTCTTGGGATCAACAATCCCACAGACTTTTGAGCTCTTCTTATTTCCCTCAAAGACTTTACATGGTAGTTGACTCTTTTTTTTGAAGGCTTGTCTGGCACATTGGCTTGAACCTTCTGGGAATTTTGCTCCTGGACATTTTCCCCTTGGGCATTCTTGTCCTGACCCTCAGGGTACAACTTCCTTGCTGTCTTTTTGGTTCTAGCCATACTCTGCAAAAAATCAGTCTTTAGGCAAGGAATTAGGAAAAGTGGAATATTCCACTGTCAAAACTTACTCTCAAAAAGCTATGATCAATGACTCTTTCCACTATCAGAGGCACGACCGATGCAAGCGATAACAGTCATCCGGAAATGCCCGGATGTCCCTGATCGCTTGCATCGGTCGTCTTTAAATTAATCATCAAATATCAATAAATAATATCTTACAATGCAAAATACTCAATTATCACTAAGATAAAGATAATTGGAAAACTATAATCAATGACTCTTTCCACTATCAGAGGCACGACCGATGCAAGCGATAGCAGTCATCCGGAAATGCCCGGATGTCCCTGATCGCTTGCATCGGTCCTCTTCAAATTTATCATCAAATATCAATGAAATATATCTTACAATTCAAAATACTCAATTATCACTAAGAAAACGATAATTGGAAAACTACAATGAATGACTCTTTCCACTATCAGAGGCACGACCGATGCAAGCGATAGCAGTCATCCGGAAATGCTCGTATGTCCCTGATCGCTTGCATCGGTCGTCTTTAAATTTATCATGAAATATCAATAAAAAATATCTTACAATGCAAAATACTCAATTACCACTAAGAAAAAGATAATTGGAAAACTATAATCAATGACTCGTTCCACTGTAAGAGACACGACCGATCCAAGCGATAAGAGTTATCCGTAAATGCCCGGACGTCCCTCATCGCTTGCATCGGTCGTCCCTAAACTCATCATCATATTTCAATAAATAGTACTTAAAATAAAGGTAACAATGCGTTATACTCAAGCATAGCAAAGGAAACCAAAATTTGCAAGCTATGATCAAGGACTCGATGATATTAAAAAACATGACCGATCCAAGCGATTAGGGTTATCTAAAAATCTCGGATGTCCCTAATCGCTTGCATCGGTCGTGTCCACATTACCTTACGTAGAGAGCGCTCTCTACAGAAATTATGAAGTAGGCTAAAAACGTGGTGGCAATGGAACCTCGACGCTTGGCAAGTGTTGACAGAAAGAAATGAAGGAAATGAATAGGGAAGCTTAAATAGGTCCCAAAACTGAGTTGATCATTGTGCCACGTGGCATGCTCCGATTGGTCCACGTCAGATACCCGTTGCGAATTCCAACGTCTTTTGCCACGTGGCATGATTTGATTGATCCACGTCATCTATCCGTTGCATCGGGCAACGTACACGTTCCCACGTGGCACTCTGTGATTGGTCCACCTCATTCGACCTTCACAGAACTTGTCTCACTAGAGACACGACCGATCCAAGCGATAAGGGTCATCCGTAAATGCCCGGATGTCACTCATCGCTTGCATCGGTCGTCCCTGAATTCATCATCATATTTCAATAAATAGAAGTTAAAATAAAGGTAACAATGCGTTATACTCAAGCAACACAAAAGAAACCAAAACTTGCAAGGTATGATCAAGGACTCGATGCTATTTAAAAAACATGACCGATCCAAGCGATTAGGGTTATCCAAAAATCTCGGATGTCCCTAATCGCTTGCATCGATCGTGTCCACATTACCTTACGGAGAGAGCGCTCTCTATAGAAATTGTGAAGTATCAAAAAACTTGGTGGCAATGGAACCTCCACGCTTGGCAAGTGTTGACAAAAAAAAAAGAAGCAAATGAATAGGGAAGCTTAAATAGGTCCCAAAACTGAGTTGACCGTTGTGCCACGTGGCATGCCCCGATTGGTCCACGTCAAATACCCGTTGCGAATTCCAACGTCTTTTGCCACGTGGCATGATTTGATTGATCCACGTCATCTATCCGTTGCATCAGGCAACGTACACATTGCCACATGGCACTCTGTGATTGGTCCACCTCATTCGACCGTTTCTTTCCTCCTCGCCTATAAATACCTATTTCTTCACAAATTCAAACTTTCAACCTTCAGAGAATTTCTCACCTACATGTGTATTTTTCTTTCGTCGCCGACACGACCGATACAAGCGATTTTCGCCGTTTGACCTACGTTGACTCGCTCTAGTCGCTTGCATCGGTTGTGTTCTCATAATAGACATACAAGAGAAGTGCAGCTTAGATGGAAGTAATGAATGAGATCCTTAGTGTCTCTCCATCAGAGAAACTTCTTGATTTCATGGTTCAAGAGGGTTTAAGTGTAGATTATTTTCCTGATGCAATGAACATATTCAACCCCGAAATTGATTTTGAAAAACTCTTAGAGAACTCGAAAAGTTATCTTAAGGATGAGTGGGAGATTTTCTTGGGGTTGGTCAATGGGAGTATCCTTTCTATTTCTCAGAAAACCTATGTCCATCCTCACATCTTTGGGAAGGATCCAATAGATAGGGCTAAAATCACAAGAAAATGCAGAAGGATATCCCCTTTGCCAGGGAAGCTTGATTTTTGCCCAGAGCATGAAAAGGACTGCTGCCTGCTCCCTTTAAACATTGCTTTCTTGATATGGCTTGATCATATCTCAGTTGAAAGGGAGGAAAATGTTCATGATGAAGACGAGCCTTGCTTAGAGCTGGCACTTGAGGCTAGCTCAAAAACTATGAAAGGTGTCATGGAGATTGTTGAGGAGATCAATCTCCAAGCAGAAGAAGAGCAGGTCAAAGATTTTGATGTGGCCACTTTTAAAGCAGAGACTGCAATAAGGGAGCCAACTGAAGAAGTTCAAGTGTCTGAGAAGTCCCTACTTCTCCCAAATCTACCTTTTTACTTTATCTCTGGGAAAGAGTTCATACCTCTATTTTACATTCAGGAACTTTTCAATCTAAGGGAGGACTACTGTCTTGCAGCTATAGCTGAGGCAGAAGAAGTTGCAAGGAGATTCATCAATAAGAAAGGAGAAAGAAGAGAGGAATTTTTGCGTCTTGATTTGGATATGTCTAATGAAGAATTCAAAGATTCATCAGAAGCTCTTTCAAAATGCTTTGAGAAAGCTATCTCAGAGAAGCCAAAACTTGCTGATGAAGAGTTTGATGAGCATCAGAAGCAACTTGGAATATACTCGTTTGGACGTGGCTATTCATTCTTGGATGTCGCTGAGGACAAAGGAACAATTTGTATTGACTCAAAAGAGCTCATTGAGGAGGAAGATGAGGTCAAGGTATGTTGTTTGATATATTCTATCACTTAATGTTTTTGTCCGAGATCTCTATTTTTAAGTGAGAAAATGACCACGACCGATGCAAGCGATACAACCTAACGGATAATCTCCGTTGGGCCTTATCGCTTGCATCGGTCGTGTTCGGACTTGAAGAGGAAGATGAGGTCAAGTATGTAGTAAAATATATTCTCATGATTTAAAGGCAAAGGAGATGAGATGGGCTTGATGCAAAATCTCTATCTTGTGTCAGTTTGTCCAAGTTCTCCATTAGAAGTGTCAGAAGTCGATCACGACCGATGCAAGCGACAAGGCCCATTAGATATTTTCCGTCGGGCCTCATCGCTTGCATCGGTCGTGTTTGGACTTTAGGAAGATGGCGTCAAGTATGCAGTTAACTATATTCTCAAGAACTTTAGGTTAAGGATATGAGATGGGACCAATGCAAAATCTCTTTCTTGTATCAGATTTGTCCAAGTTCTCCATTTGAAGTGTCAGAAATGGATCACAACCGATGCAAGCGATTAGGCCCATCGGATATTTTCCGCTGGGCCTCATCGCTTGCATCGGTCGTGTTTGGACTTGAGGAAGATGATGTCAAGGTATACAGTTAACTATGTTCTCAAGATCTTTAGGTTAAGGATCTGAGATGGGACCAATGCAAAATCTCTTTCTTATATCAGATTTGTCCAAGTTCTCCATTCGAAGTGTCAGAAATGGATCACGACCGATGCAAGCGATTAGGCCCATCGGATATTTTCCGCTGGGCCTTATCGCTTGTATCGGTCGTGTCTAGGAGTTGCATGCAGCAATGATAATACATGTCTTGCTTGTGGGAATTCCCCTCATTTATCAAACATTAGATTTTTCTAGGCAGTTTGCAAATAGATATTGATGACGACCGATGCAAGCGATAACGACAATCTGAATTTCTCTGAAGACCCTTATCGCTTGCATCAGTCGTGTCTCTTGCTTTTCTTTCTTATAGTTTCAAGTTACTTCACATGTTTCCTTAAGTGTGCTTGCAGTTAACTATATTCTCAAGAACTTTAGGTTAAGGATATGAGATGGGACCAATGCAAAATCTCTTTCTTGTATCAGATTTGTCCAAGTTCTCCATTCGAAGTGTCAGAAATGGATCACGACCGATGCAAGCGATGAGGCCCAGCGGATATTTTCCGCTGGGCCTTATCGCTTGTATCGGTCGTGTGTAGGAGTTGCATGCAGCAATGATAATACATGTCTTGCTTGTGGGAATTCCCCTCATTTATCAAACATTATGTTTCTAGGCAGTTTGCAAATAGATATTGATGACGACCGATGCAAGCGATAACAACAATCTGAATTTCTCTGAAGACCCTTATCGCTTGCATCAGTCGTGTCTCTTGCTTTTTTTCTAATAGTTTCAAGTTACTTCACATGTTTCCTTAAGTGTGCTTGCACTTCATCTAACCATGTTTTTCATTTTTATCACAGTTAACTTTATTGGATGAAGACAATTACCTTGGCAGGGGCAAGGGAACAAGAAAAGCCTTAGAAGAGAAAGGAAAAGCAAAGGTGGATATTCATTCTATTATCCACTATATTCCAAAGTTGAACCCAGACACTTTTTGTGTTATTCACAAGCACTATAGTGAGGAGCCAGACTTTGCATTGTTCTGCTTGAGGACTCTATCAAAATACATGGGTTTTACTCCAATACCCTTTAATGCTTTCAGAGTTTTACTGCTTGAAAGAGCAACTGCATTCAGAATTTTTGGATATGCCCCTGGACTCAATGCTTCAAGGGCAGGGTACTTTCTTTGTTATTCAAGCTATGCAATGGCTGCAGGGGTGTCAGATTTAAAAAGCATTGCTGGATACAGGAGAAAAGAGTTCCTGAGATATAGAGGTGATTTGCCAGAGCCAAGCTCTTTCAAAAGGCTCAAGGAATGACTTGATTTTTTCAAATTCTATATCTCAACAAATGTACATATACAGAAATTGCCCAATGTGATATAAGACATTGCAAATTTTTTTGGTGTAATTGTTATTGATTCTCTGGTCAAAGTCATCTGATGGTAGTAGACATATTTCTTTTCAAAGCATAATACATCATGAAATGTACATGACATCTTTTATTTCTCAAAGAAATAAAACACATTGCAAATATTAAAGCTCTGTTTGAAATGTGGTCTTTTTCAGTTTGTGATATTGATACATGATTTGTCTGGTGATAGCCATATCCTTCTGATTATATTTGGCATGAGGTCCTTTGTAATTGTCTTCTAAAGAACCAATCAAAAAGCTCTCTGAAGGCATTGCTCTTTGTTACTCCTCCTCCTTTCCTTGTACACCTAAAGAAGCTTGTCCTTGCTTGATAATGAGATTTTTCCATGCCTTGGGTGTTCCACATGGCAAGTGGTTCTTTTTCTGCAAAGAATGCACCATGCACAAGAAGAATATGCTGGAAAGCAGAAGAATTTCATTAGATCTTTATTTCAATTAAAAATAAATAAATTGAATAAAATATCTTTGGAGCTCACCAAGTAGTATGTTATGTCTTTGGCACCCCATGCCTCTATGATGGTTTCTATAAGCTCTCTGGTCGCCTTTCTGAAATCTGTCACATAACTTTTTGATGTTACCTGCTGCCTCATGATCTTTAAAAGATTATCTAGTTTGACCCACACCTCCATTCTCTTTTTTGCTATTTCTGGTTTGCTTTTAACATTAGTCGTGACCTCACAAAATGTTTTCCATGAATTCCACATGGCATTAAGTTGTTTGCCATCATGGTTGCTGAAGAATCTCCTTGCTTTTGCACCTCCCATTGAGACATCCTGTAAAACATCACCTGTATTTTGTGAAAGCTTTGGATCTTTTCTTAGATGAACATCACCACCATGAAACCCCATTTCTGAAAGAAGACATTCACATTTTTTTATGCATTCATCTGCAAGAGTTGTGGGCTTGATAGAATATGCATAATCCAAGTGAAGACGGACCAACTTGTCAATGATTCTTAACTCTGCATGTAGTGTACATATGTGTACATTTGTCAGTGCTATTGGAAGTATGGGATCCCAAATCATTGAAGAAGATGAGTAGTTACGAAGAATAACATTTTGTCTAGAAGGAGCCTCTTCACCCTCAGCTCTAGTAATCCATCCATTTGTGCCAGGGCTTTGCATGCAGTACAAGCAAGGGTATTTAGAATTTGCTCCCCCACTTATACCAAACATGCATTTGAGTGTCTTTAGGTCTCCACTCAAATGCCACTCAACTTGAAAGTTTCCGTAGTCTTTGACATTCAACAATTCTCCTGCATGATGCCCTTGGATAACATTTGGAATGTTTGTCTGTGAGAATAACCATTTAAGTGTTTTATGGCTCTCAGATGGAACTTGAGCACAGCCAACCCACCATAACTCCATTTCTGATTGTACTTTGAGAGATGGAGTATCCAATTTCCCAAGGCTATAGTCCAAAGCTTTGTTCATCAGTGCAATGCTTATTCTCTCCATTTTTTGATGTTTTTTAAGCTCAGCTTCATCAAGTTTGATTACAAATTTCAATAGACCAGAACATTCATGCTCTTTTATATTATAGAACTGAACCATGTATGTTTGAAGTTTTATAACATCTATCCATATGTTGTTAAATGCATTGTAAGTGAAATGTAACTTATGTTTTCCTACTTTGTAAGGCATGTTACCGTGAATATGTTTATATTCACCAAATACTGATGTGATCTTCTTATTCAAGCAGAGCCAAAACTTTCCTACATGATGGGGTCTAGGCAATCCAAAACTTCTAACTTTGTTAAATTTTAAAAATTCACACCAAACTTTTGAAATTGCTCTATAACCTTTCCTACTCACTCCGACACTATCACAAATATTTTGAATTTGAGATGGTTCTAGTAAAAGATTCATTTCTGTCATGAGTTTTTGAAAAACAAAGCGTTTCAAGCATGTATTTTCATTTAGTTTCAATAGTCTTAAAACATCATTTTGACTCAAAATTTCATTACAGAAATGTATGCGCTCAAAACTGCTCGACATATTGAAACCTAACACATTTGTCACATGATCTCTAACAATTTTCATTCTTTTCTTTTTCTGGCCAGATTTTTCAGTCAAATCTAAAAAAGGTTTTACTCGTTTTGACCGCATTCTCAAACCTATAGGAGTTTCTTTCATTTTTTTAAAAGACTCTAACTGAGAAGATAAAGTGGATAATTTGTTTTCTAGCTCTCTCATATGTAAATTCTTCTGGTGTAGTGTGTTTTGTAAATAGTTTATGTATTGTACATAATTCCTTGAAATATCCCAGAGCCTTGAACAATAGCCTCGTAAACCATCCTCACCATCTCCCACAAATCTAATCAGATCATGAAGATTATGAAAAGGGGGGTACCTTCCAGTTTGTGGATCAATTGGATAAACAGATCCATCTGTCCATATGTCGATATGTTTCTTGCCTTCCTTTCGCAATCCATCCACTTCAAGAGGATGAAGAGCCCTTCGAAATACGTTTCTTGTCGTCGCATACTCCTGACTAACTGCAATGTTGATATGGAACTTTTTACAATGATTTCGATTGTTTGAAAGCTCAGGGAGAGTATTTGGGTTAACGTTCTCCATGGTCTGCTATGAAAAATGACCAGCAAGTGTCTAAAATGACGTGAAAGGGAGAAACACGCTTGCTATGAAAAGTAGAGAGAAAAAAGCTCAAAACGTCATCAGCACACATTATATAGGTCCGTGAAGAAGAGGAAAATTCAACTTTTGAGGCGTAAGATATCACACAAACTTCGAGGCGTAAGATATCACACAAACTTTTCATGATTATATGATACGAGTTTCTCTCTCTTCAAAATTTGCATAAGATACGTTTTAAATGAACTTACACGGAATTTCTTAAAGGATTTGACAACTTTAATCCCGATTAAGCACAACTAATTGAAATCCTTACACGGCCCTTTTTGGGCCGTTTTTCGCCCTAATGAGATAGATAGATATATAGATACCTAGATCCATAGATACATAGATAGATAGATAGATAGATAGATAGATAGATAGATAGATAGATAGATAGATAGATAGATAGATAGATAGATAGATAGATAGATAGATAGATAGATAGATAGATAGATAGATAGATAGATAGATAGATAGATAGATAGATAGATAGATCTATCGATAGATAGATAGATAGATAGATAGATAGATAGATAGATAGATAGATAGATAGATAGATAGATAGATAGATAGATAGATAGATAGATAGATAGATAGATAGATAGATAGATAGATAGATAGATAGATAGATAGATAGATAAGTAGATAGATAAATAGATAGGTAGGTAGGTGGGTAGGTACATGGGTAGAGAGGTAGATAGATAGATAGTTAGATAGATAGATATGTAGATAGATAGATAGATACATACATACATACATACATACATACATACATACATACATACATACATACATACATACATACATATATATATATTGATGGAGAGTGTTAATCTCCAAAGGAACAACCTCTTCTTGTGATTAGAACACCTCTATACTAAGAGTAAGTCAAAACCTTTACCAATTTAGAGGTCCAATCTCCAAATTATCAAAAGTTGAAAATTTCTGTGAAGAAGATGAAACACAGAAAGTCTGCTGCACAATTTCTTCTCATTGACTTATCAAACCTTTAAAGTTTTCTATAAAAATTTGTATGGAGTGTCGCCTAAACATTGCACATCTCCTCCAAGTTAAAGTTTGTCAAAAGGTTTAGTATAACTTGAGAAATCAACTTCACAAGTTACCTATGTTCAAATCTGTACTTCTGAGAAGTCGATTTGACACCCCTAACTTCTTAACTTTGGTTCTCACAATGTCGAACCCGTTTTGCCAAATCCTTTTGACTGTGAATAGCTTATCTCTCAACTTAGATTTTGAGCTATCATATGTGTAAAACTTTACACTGTGCACTGAGCACTACTCAATTCTTTAGACTCGAAAACTGCGCCTGTTTTAGGAGACTGTGAACACTCAACACATATGAATGTTCCTACAGATAATTCTCCTAACCTGTTTGCAATTAGACTCTAAAACTTTTGTCACAGACTCATCAACTATCAACTTAGATATCCTCAAAAGGATTTCACAAATGATTTACCACAGAAGGAGCAGACTCGAAAAGATCGGGCGCAAGATTTCTTTCATTTCTGGAGAAGACTACCACTGAAAGTAAGAGAGATACTTCCTTTCACTTCTCATGTATCTACTGACATTTACAATCACTTATTTCTCTTTTCCTATGCTCATACATAGTCTCTCATTGTCTTCTCTATGTGCCCCGACATTTTCAAGAGTATTTATAGGCAATTATGTACAAACTTCTATCAAAGCATAAGTATATATAACCTATGTCATAACTAATGTACATATGTGTACATGTCCTTGACTCTTGTGAATGTATCCACCTTCTTTGCTTCTAATCTTCAATTGGTGATTGATCTGCACCAACAGCTCCCCCTCAATCATCAATTGAGGTTTCTCCTTTCTTCTTTATACCTGCCATGTCTTTAAACTTCTGTAGCTTTGGTCCATCCAAGCTCTTTGTAAGCATATCAGCTATTTGATCTTTAGTTGAAGTATGTATAACTTCAATCTCCTTGTCCATCACTTTCTCTCTTAGAAAGTGATACTGAATCTCAATGTGTTTGGTCCTGGCATGAATAACAGGATTAGCAGCTAAATACAATGAACTCATGTTATCTCCAAATATAATTGGTATCCCATGCACAATGTCAAGACTCTTCATCAAGGTCTTGAGCCAAATTACTTCCTTTGCAGCTTCAACCATGCCTTTGTATTCTGCTTCTGTAGAGGACAAAGCAACTGTATGTTGCTTCTTGGAACACCATGAGATAAGTTTATCTCCCACATAACACATATATCCAAAAGTAGATCTTCTATCATCTGGATTACCTGCCCAATCTGCATCACTATAAATTTTGATATTTGTATCTGAGGTAAACCCATAATATAAACCTTCATTGAGTGTACCCTTAATGTACCTCAACACTCTTTGACCTGCAATCCAATGTTCTTTCCTAGGGCAATGCATGAATTGAGACAAAACCCCTATTGCATATGATAAATCAGGTCTAGTTAAAGTAGCATAGATAAGACTACCAATCAGACTCTGATATTGTCTCATGTCCTTGAACTCTTCACCACCAAACTTACTGAATTTGTGATTCACCTCCATTGGTGTAGGTGCTACCCTGCAATCATCCATTTTAAACTTGATTAACAAGTTCTTCAAATACTTTCTTGGGTCACAAATACTCCATGTTGAGTATATGTAATCTCCATGCCCAAGAAGTATGACAAGTCTCCCAAGTCACTTATTTTGAATTCCTTTTCCATCTGCTTCTTGAGTCTTTGTATTCCTTCTTCATCTGTACCTGTAAGGATTATATCATCAACATATATGCACGTGTATATGAAACCATTATCACTTGCTTTGACAAGCAAGCTACTATCTGCTTTAGACACCTGAAATCCAAGTTCTTTCAAGAACTTTACAAGTCTATAGTTCCATGCCCTTGGGGCCTGCTTCAAGCCATACAAAGCTCTCTTGAGCTTGCACACATGACCTGGATACCTTTTATCTTTGAACCCTTGAGGTTGCTCCATGAACACATCATCTGAAATATAACCATTCAGAAAAGCATTTTTCACATCAAGTTGACATAACTTCCAACCTTTACATGCAGCAATAGCTATAAGTGTCCTGATAGTTGTCATCTTTGCCACAGGACTATAAGTCTCATCATAGTCAACACCATAAGTCTGAGCAAACCCTTTGACAACAAGTCTAGCTTTGTATCTAGACACATTTCCATCTGCAAACCTCTTGGTTTTGTAAACCCATTTGCATCCAATGATTTTCTGACTATTTGGTTTTGGAACCAAATCCCATGTTTGATTCTCCATCAATGCATCATATTCTTCCTGCATAGCTTTCTCCCATTTTTCCTTACCTCTTGCCTCTTCATATGTAGAAGGGTCTTCATCTGTATTCATCATATAAGCATAATCTTTTGTGGCCAAAAATGAAGTATCATAGCTATACCTTGTAGGTTGCCATCTGTTCCTTGTAGACCTCCTAAGCTCTCCACTTCTTGAGGTTTCTGGATCTTCATATTCAGGATCAAATCTTGGTGTTTCTTCCACTTCAACCTGTACTTCATTATTCTCTTGTTCATCAAATATTTGAACCTTTGATTTACCTTTCCTTTGGCTCACTTCTTCTTCATTACCTGTATTGATATTAATTGTACCTGCATACCAAGTGCTCTGCTCATCAAATGTCACATCTTTAGAAACCATGAATTGCTTTGTAGATGGAATCCACAATCTATAGCCCATTTGCTTGTCATCATAATTAATGAAAACATATTTTTCAGCTTTAGGCTCCAACTTGTGCCTTAATTGTGATGGCACATAAGCATATGCCACACATCCAAAAACTCTGCAATGATCCAAGGTAGGTCTCTTACCCCACCAAGCCTCATATGGTGTCATACCCTGCAAGGCTTTACATGGTAATCTATTAACCAAATAAGTAGCTGTATTTACAGCCTGAGCCCACAAATAATTAGGGCAATTTTTCTCCTTCATCATGGATCTTGCAAACTCAACAAGTGTTCTATTTCTCCTTTCTGCTACACCATTTTGTTGAGGAGAGTACCTGCAAGTAACTTCCCTTTTTATACCTGCATTCCACAAATAATCACTGAACTCATTAGAGAAATACTCTCCCCCTCCATCTGACCTTAGTCTTTTCAACTTGTGTCCTGTAATTCTTTCTGCATATGCATGATAGTGTTTAAATGTATTAAACACTTCTGACTTATCTTTGATCACATAAATAGTGATCCATCTAGTAGCATCATCAACATAAATCACATAATACCTTGACCCATTTATACTGAAATCCTTTGATGGCCCCCACACATCTGTGTGTACCAATTCAAGCTTCTCTGAGTACATGAAACCATGCTTGGAGTAAGAATTCTTATGAGCCTTACCTAATTGACATGCCTCACATCTGTATGTCATATGTTGACCTGCAACATTAGGCAAACCAAGCACTGAACCATTATTATTCATGTCTTTAATACCTCTTTCATTGAAATGTCCAAGCCTCTTGTGCCAAAGATCTAACTCAGAGATCTTATGTCCTCCATATGTGAACATAGCATGACCAATATTACCTTGAACCTTCAAAGTAGATAACCTTCCTTCTTTCTTCCCTGAAACAATCTGTTTATACCCTTGGCTAGGGTCTTCCACATATACTCCATCATTAGTGAACCTTACTTCATATCCCTTTTCAACAATTTGTCCTACACTTATCAAATTCTTAGGAATTGTAGAAACATACAAGACCTTACTCAATAAGGTACTACCATCCTTAGCCTTCACTGATCCAATTGACTTCACATTGTGCTTTGTGTTGTCACCTGTTTGAACAACATGATAAACACTTTATTCTCCAAATCAGTCATCAAAGATATATTACCACTCAGGTGATTGCTACACCCTGAGTCAATGTAGAAGACTCTTTGATCTTCACTCTGACTTTCACAAGTAGCATTCATTATTAATGTTGAATCCTCCTTTTGATCTGAAGCATAATTGTAGTAGGTGTTGTTGTATTGTTGACTTTGGAATCCTCTACCTGCATTTCTTCCAAAGTAACTCCTACCACCTCTGCCTCTGAAATTACCTCTTTGATTTCTGCCTCCTCTTCCTCTAGAGTTATAGTTCTGATTATATCCATTATTATTCTGAGTATTATGCCAACAATCATTAGCTAAGTGATTTGTCTTACCACAAATCCAGCAAGCTTTGCCTCCATCTTTGTTATTCCTGCCTCTTCCTCTACCTTTGCCACCTCCTCTTCCTCTTAGGAAGTTGGCTTGACTAGTTGTGCCTTCATCTTCACCTGCTTGTTGCTTTCCTTTGCTATTCTTCTTCTTGTCCTTTGAGTACGTTGCATGACCTGCACTCTTGTCACTATCTCCTTTAACATCCTGCTCAAATGTTAGCATATGACCTAGCAACTGATTTAAATCAGGAGTGAAATGATCAAGTGATAATTCTATAGACAAAATGAATGGCTTCCATTTGTCATCACCTCTTAAGCCTGTAAGAATTTGCCTTACCAATTTATCCTCCTCGATGTCTTCATCAACAGCTCCTAAAGCATCTGCAATGTCTTTCATCCTTGTTACATAGTCTGAGATGGATTGAGAAGCCTTCTTCTTGAAGGTTGTAAACTCTGCCCATAAGGATGCCTTCCTTGACTTTGTAGTATTCTGGAAATGCTCCTCCAAAGCATTCCAAATATCAGTTGCACTTTCAAGACCTCGAATATGAGGTAACAAGTAATCATTGACTGCCATATATATATAATGCTCCTAGCTTGAGCATCTTTCTTCATCCAATTTTTCAAGTCTGCTAACTCTTCCCTAGTTGGAACACTAGGATCTCTGAAACTTGGCTTCTCCTCTTCTCCTGTGATGTAGGCTATTAAATCTTTGCTCATAAGATGAGCTTCCATCCTCATAGACCATGCAGGATAGTTTTCCCTATCCAATTTCTCTATTTGAAGAGAATCTCCCATCTTGTGTCCTCCTATGTATTGAAAACTTCAACCTTTATGAACAATATATGTACCTTTACTTCGAATTAGACTCCTTTTGTCCTTCTTGATGTCGTATGGTCTCCTCCTCAAGCTTTGCCTTCAAACTTTCACCTTCTAGCTCTTCAATTGTTGAAATTCTTGAATCTGCAGCAGTCGGGATCCTCCTTTTCTTGATTTTGATATCTCCTGCTCTGATACCACTGATGGAGAGTGTTAATCTCCAAAAGAACAACCTACTCTTGTGATTAGAACACCTCTATACCAAGAGTAAGTCAAAACCTTTACCAATTTAGAGGTCCAATCTCCAAATTATCAAAAGTTGAAAATTTCTGTGAAGAAGATGAAACACAGAAAGTCTGTTGCACAATTTCTTCTCATTGACTTATCAAACCTTTAAAGTTTTCTATAAAAATTTGTATGGAGTGTCGCCTAAACATTGCGCATCTCCTCCAAGTTAAAGTTCGTCAAAAGGTTTAGTATAACTTGAGAAATCAACTTCACAAGTTACCTATGTTCAAATCTGTACTTCTGAGAAGTCGATTTGACACCCCTAACTTCTTAACTTTGGTTCTCACAATGTCGAACCCGTTTTGCCAAATCCTTTTGACTGTGAATAGCTTATCTCTCAACTTAGATTTTGAGCTATCATATGTGTAAAACTTTACACTGTGCACTGAGCACTACTCAATTCTTTAGACTCGAAAACTGCGCTTGTTTTAGGAGACTGTGAACACTCAACACATATGAATGTTCCCAGATAATTCTCCTAACCTGTTTGCAATTAGACTCTAAAACTTTGTCACAGACTCATCAACTATCAACTTAGATATCCTCAAAAGGATTTCACAAATGATTTACCACAGAAGGAGCAGACTCGAAAAGATCGGGCGCAAGATTTCTTTCATTTCTTGAGAAGACTACCACTGAAAGTAAGAGAGATACTTCCTTTCACTTCTCATGTATCTACTGACATTTACAATCACTTATTTCTCTTTTCCTATGCTCATACATAGTCTCTGATTGTCTTCTCTATGTGCCCCGACATTTTCAAGAGTATTTATAGGCAATTATGTACAAACTTCTATCAAAGCATAAGTATATATAACCTATGTCATAACTAATGTACATATGTGTACATGTCCTTGACTCTTGTGAATGTATCCACCTTCTTTGCTTCTAATCTTCAATTGGTGATTGATCTGCACCAACATATATATATATATATATATATATATATATATATATATATATATATATATATATATATATATATATATATATATATACACACATATACATGTTTTAGGTCTACATTGTTAGGATTACGGTTTTAGGGTTTTTACACATGCATATATATATATATATATATATATATATATATATATATATATATATATATATATATATATATATATATATATATATATATATATATATACACATATACACATATAATACATACACACATATACATGTTTTAGGTCTACGTCGTTAGGATTAGGGTTTTAGGATTTTCACACATGCATCCAGATATATACACATATATACTCATATACACATAGGACTAGGCTTTTAGGCACTTTACACATTCATACATACATATAAACATATACACACATAATACGTATGCACATACACATGTATATACACATGCATACATATATATACATGTTTTAGGTCTATGCCATTACGATTAGGGTTATATATATATATATATATATATATATATATATATATATATATATATATATATATATATATATATATATATATATATATATATATATATATATATATATATATATATATATATGTATATGTATGTGTGTGTGTGTGTGTGTGTGTACACATATAATACATATACACATACACATGTGTAATACAGATATGCATACACGTATATACACATGCATACATACATATACATCTTTTAAGTCTACGTCGTTAGGATTAGGTGTTAGGGTTTTGACACATGCATACATATATATACACATATAATACATATACACATGCATACACACATATATATGTTTTAGGTCTAGGTCGTTATGATTAGGGTTTTAGGCTTTTGACACATGCATACACATATATACACATATGCACATAGGATTAGGGTTTTAGGAAGTTTACACATGCATACATACATATACACATATACACACATAATACAGATACACATACACATGTATGTACACATGCATACATACATATAAATGTTTTAAGTCTACTTCATTAGGATGAGGGTTTTAGGGTTTTTACACATGCATACATATATATACACATATACACATATAAAACATATACACATACACATGTATATACACATACACATGTATATACACATGCATACACACATATACATGTGTATAATCAATTATATAAAGAATAAAGCTTTAGGGTTGTTTAATTAATTAAATATGTATAGGAAAGACGTTAAGAAAAAAATTATGATTCTAGTATAAATAAATAAATATGAAAAGAGCTAGTGTATTAAACATACAATTAAATATATTAAATTAAATATATATAATTAAATATATAAAAAATAGAGTTTTAGTTTTGATATTAACATATATAATCATATACTTAAAAAAATTAGGAAAAGAATTACAATATATAATCAAATATATATAAAAAATAGTATTAGAATTTTTTGGTTTTTTACATATGCATACACACATATGCACATATACACACATAATACATATACACATACGCATGTATGTACACATACATACACACACATATATAAATATTTTAGGTCTAGGTCTTTAAGATTAGGCTTTTAGGTTATTTACATACATACAATAAAAATAAATATATATAGTTAAATATAGAAAAAATAGGTCTTTAGGATTTAGGGTTTTAGGGTTTTTAATTAAATTAAATATATATAAGAAAAAAAATTAACTGAAACAGAATTAAATTAGATACATATACTTAAATATATAAAAATAGGATTTTAGAGTTTTTTTATTAAATTAAATATATATAGTTAAATATATGAAAAATAGAGTTTTAGGTTTAATATTAAAATATATATAATCATATATATACACATGCATATACACTTATATGTTTTAGGTCTAGGTCTTTAGGATTAGGGTTTTTAGGTTTAATCAGAAAAATTAGGTTTTTAGAACTAAACATTCTAACATTTCTACATGGTATCAGATGGTATCTTTGGATCTAAAGGAGAGAATGGCATGTCATTGCACTCAGTGCAAGTATCAAATTTATAAAAAACAATGGATTTGTATTGCACATATTAGAGAATATGGATCCTTTGATAAAAATTGACTACAAAACCTACGCTACCAATCGCATGGTCCCCCTAGTGAGCAGGTGAACCCAAATGATATTGCACTAGTACCTCTCCTGGAAATAAGAGAACAAAGAGGGAGGTAGAAGTGCAAGGTCCAGGTAGCATTACACAGAATGAACACATGGAAGAAATGCTCGAAGCATTTTATGAGATGGATGAAGATCACGATAGTGGAGATGATGTCATGGGTTTTATGAAGAGCTATATACTTTATGGGATGGGATTACTCTGCACAACATGTCTCAACCTATAAGAAGATAAGATGTGCGAGTGCAAAGCATACTTATGTGGATGATGCATGATTGACCCGGTTATGGTGAATGTTCATGTTCATCGATTTCAGGTTACCATGCTTGTCCCTTATGCACACCATGACTTGAAGCATGCTACTCCACAGCACTTCGGAAAATTGTCTATAAAGGATATCATAGATATTTTCCTGATGGACATGTTTCATGTGAAGGGGAAATTGGCCAACAAGTGCAATGCCAAATGAAAGCAAGCGATTGGAAGCAGGTGTGGGATTCAAGAATACCAGTAGCTGGCATGAAACAGTTGTGGATTTTTTACAAAATCCCTTATTGGAGTGAGTTATTGATCAATCATTTGGTAGATCCGATGCATATTTTGAAGAATATGGGACATATTCTCTGGAAGACTTTGATCCGAAAGAAAGAAAGCAAAGCAGAAAGGGAGGAGTTGGAAGAGCGAGGTTGTATGCAAGAGTTGTGGGCAATTACTAAGCCCAATGGAACAATGTCACTACCAAGAGCTCCTTGGGTGCTTTGCAAATGGAAGAGCAACAACTAAAGAAGGTGATTTCAGAGTTTCAGACACCTACTAGGTGCATTAGGTGTCTAAAGACTACCTCTATAAGAAATAACAATCTTGGAGAGCTCAAGTCTCATGATTAGCACAAGTTTTTATAGTTTGTGCTATCTGTAGCTTTAAAAGATTGCCTTTCAGAGGATCTAAGAACAACCATTTATAAAATAAGTTCTTTGGTACGGTGGATCTCTTCTAAAGAGATAAAGAGAGATAGCATAGAGAGTAAAAAACTCAATGCTATATAGGTTCTCTGTATGCTAGAGAAATACTTTTCCACAAGTATTCTCACAATTCAACTTCATCTACTAGTTCATGTGGTTGATGAAGTTACAATAGCAAGAATTGTCCATAGTCAATGGATGTTCCTCCTAGAGTGCTTCATGAAGACATTAAAAGGGTTTGTTCAACAGAAAGCACGTCAAGAGGGTAGCATGTCAGAGGGATGGCTCATACAAGAGTCTCTTGTATTCATAACAAAGTTTCTACGCATGTACGATCCAAAAATGCCTCGCTTATGCAGCAATGATGAAGATCTTTGTCTCGTATACGATGAACCTCAAGGTGAAGGGATGCAAAGAAAAATGAATGCAAATTTTAGAGAAAAGGCAATGAAGTTTTTCATCATTAACTCTGAGCATATGCAAAAGTTGTAGAGAGGTATGAGCTCGCCAAGGAGACAAACACATAGGAAAGAGCTCAGTTCCGAAAGAATCGTTCCACTCAATTTTTGCCTCTTCCAGAAAGTCTCTGACCTCTTCCACCCCTGACAATGAGTAGATGGCTAGATATAGTAGTTTCATAAGCAAAGGCATCGGGTGAAGATGTCTCTAAAGAAGAGAAGGAACTCATTGTGGTCTCATGGATGACACTTTTGTATCACCCAAATCTATGAAAAGAGGTCTTTCTTTGTTAATTTGGTGATGGTGAACTTTTTCCAAAAAAGTAGAGCTAGTGCAAAAGATGACAATGTTCAAGAAGGCCAGCTCACTTATTATGGAATGGTCCAAAATATCTTGAAGCTATCCTTCAGAAAGTGTGATTACTTTCTTTTTGATGTGAAATGGTTCAAAGTAGTCATCTCTAGACAAAACGCAAGAGTGAGGCAGGATAAGAGTGGCTTGCTTCAAGTAGACTCCACAAAGCTATGGGCATATGAAAAGAGATACATTTTTACTTCCCGAACACTATGAGAAAGTTGCTTTTATGCCAGATATAAAAGAACCAGAGTGGCTATTTGTTTTACAAGTCTCCCCATGTAGTACAAAAATTTGTGAGAACATAGATGTAGAAGAAATTTCATCTATAGTGGACTATGAGATTCACTCAGTAGTCAAGGAGGAAGAGATCATTTTCTTAGACGAAGAGATCTTTGAAGAAAACAAGATACATGATGACAGTGAATATGTTGTACAAGAATGATGATAAAGAAGGAGCTAGCATACCAAGAGATCTAGAAGTTGCCAATGTAGAGATAGATATCTTCTGTGCATCAAATCTCCAAGAGGATGCTAGAGTACACGATTTCTGAAGCAAACACTTGTACGTATTAATTTGTGTTTATTTTTTTGCTATATCGTTTTGTACACTACTATTTCTCTATATTACCATTATTATCATATGCTAATTATTTGAGTTTTTTGTTGTAGAGAACGATGGGTGATAGTCCTCCGATCACTCCACATTCCATGATAGATGAGCAGTTCTTGGAGTTTATATCTCGGGTACCTACCACGTATATGGTCATCGCATCACAATCTTGGATTACTCATGGTAGCACTCCCCTCGGCCTCACTCCCGTCAATGTCACTTCCACCCGCCTCATTCCCATTGACATCACTCCTATAGGTGGGGCTACTCCCGCCAGAGGTACATCTCTTGTCTTTATGAATCCACCATGACCGCCTTCTCAGCCATCTCCTAGTGGCTCTAGTAGTTGACATATGTGTTCGACACCTCAGCACAATATAGGTGTTGGCCTCTCTCATCGGTTGAGATCATGCTCTGGAGAAGGAGGTTCGAGGAGTGGATTTATAAGTGGCTCTAGAGAAGGCAGTGCGATGGACATTGTGTCTCCCACTTCTACTCCTAGAGCAAGTACCTCAGATGTAGGTATGCCACATGGAATATCATGTGGTACACCATGTACTGCTTGGGGTTCTCATGACCATGACGACTCTAAGGTGTATAGTATACATGATGGAGCTCTAGTGATGCATGCAACCGCAAAGGCCATGCATCAACATATACAAAAACTTTGCTTCATACAATTTGGACACTCTCTCATGTTGAAATGGAGTGAATAGGATAAAGATCTTAAAAATTATATCACTAAGATGACCTATCAAGAGTTTTGGTTAGGACATGGGCATCCTATTACTAGCTCATAATGGATTTAGCACACCACACGTGGGGTTATGTCTCATCAATGATCTGAGGCTCGTAATGCTTTCACAGCAGGCTTATTGAAGTTTGTATGGTTAGATATTGAGGATTGGGATATGATTCACGATGAGCAACAACAGACTCCTGAACGATATCGCCAGCAGTGAGATGTGACGGCCACACATTTAGATACGGTTGGACAATCATATTTGGGTAGTGGTGGATATGACACTATGTATCACGAGTTTGTAAGTATCATTTTGATTATTGAATTTGTTTTGTTAAGCATGTCATGTATGTTCATTTAATGTTTTGCATATTTATTGCAGGAGTTGGAAATGGGTCATCCTCCGACACGAACCGAGGAGGCTTATGGATATCATCATGGATTGGCTACATTGTTTGGAGGACTTGGAGGGACGTATGTTCATTTAATGTTTTGCATATTTATTGCAGGATTTGGCAATGGGTCGTCCTCTGACACGAACCGAGGAGGCTTATGGATATCATCATGGATTGGCTACATTGTTGGAGGACTTGGAGGGAAGCACTGCGATTGTTTCATGGGAGTATCTATGATGAGGTGAGCTTATAAACTTGGTTTGGTGTTTTTAGTTGTTGTTTGTAAATATCATGTCAATTTGTCTCATTTCATGAATGTTCTTTGTTACAAAATTATAGATATAGATAATTTGATCCCTTTGGGCATGTGTATGACAGTGGTTTGCCACAATTTTATATTTGGCTCATATATGGCAGTGGTGTGCCAGAATTTTGTATTTGGTTGCTATATGGCAGTGCTTTGCCACATTTTGTATTTGGCTCATATATGGTAGTGGTAAGCCGCACTTTTGTATATGATTCATTTATGGTATATGTATGATTCATTTATGTTGCTATATGGCAGTGCTTTGCCACATTTTATATTTGGCTCATATATGGTAGTGGTAAGCCGCACTTTTGTATATGATTCATTTGTACATGGTTCATGGTTCATGGTTCATTTTGTTCATCTCTTTTGTGTCCGGTAGTATTCTGCTTTATCAAATCATGTTTCGGTTGCCACTAGAGTACATGTCATATGTACTCGTTTTTTTTTTTGGCAGAGTGTATTGTCTTTCTGCTACACAACAACATGGTAATGTTGCTATAGTAAGAGACAACATACTTTGCCCAAAAACATTTTGCAAATATGGTGAGTGATATAGGTGCCAGTGGGCTCATCGGTATGCCTAGCCACATACAAATGCCAATTTTAACACTTATGCCCAGGGGATTACTGACACATATAATGATGCTTATATCGACGCCTATACCAACACATATACTAGTGGTCTTGTACCGATGGGCATGCCGAAGCTTACACTGGCATCGGGGGAAAATGACACCTATGCATTTGCCTCAGTAGAAGCCTTGGTATACCCCTCATATGTTGTAGTGATTTATAGGTTTTGTTTAATTGATTAAACATGTTAGTTTACTTTAGTTTTTTTTGTATAGCACCTTTATGGT
This sequence comes from Ceratopteris richardii, assembly GCA_020310875.1. Classification (NCBI taxonomy): domain Eukaryota; kingdom Viridiplantae; phylum Streptophyta; class Polypodiopsida; order Polypodiales; family Pteridaceae; genus Ceratopteris; species Ceratopteris richardii. The sequence continues at coordinate 31,174 of MU261927.1, forward strand.
ATTAGCATGCATACCTAGTTATAATAAACTGATGTTCAAGCTTTCACTTAATGTAGGTATTAAGAATTTAACATTCACTTAACAATCTTTTAATGTAGTTAGTTTTTTGGGTGTTTAGAAAACAATTCTTATATGCATCTAAGGTGGCTTTTGCTTTTCTCGATCCAATTCCAATTCCATGTATGTTGGCTTTGATTTTTTGATATTTTGGATAATGTCTATGTATGTGTGTAGGTGTTTGTGTATGTGTCTATGTATGTGGTTTGTGTTTTTTCGTGTTTCTATTTTTATCTCTGTTTGTGTATGTGTTTGTGTTTATGTACATGTTTGTGTCTTTGTCTCTGTATGTGTTTGTGTACGTATATGTATGTGTGTGTATGGGTGTATATGAGTATGTGTATGCATGTATGCATATGTTTATATATGTGTATGTGTATGTGAGTGTGTGTGTAAAATTATCCAATAATAATATGGAGGTGGTTTTAATTTATCATCATTAGAATTTGGCTAACTTGAGAGAGTACTTACTTATCACGAGATATGAAGATCTTCATGATTTTAAATTTTAAATACGAAAGAGCATAAAAGTTGGATTTTGTATATATATCTTATTGTATCATTATTGGTCATGAATTTCATAATGTTGTATTTTATTATGAAATGTTCATAGATTGAAAAGAAATTGGAAGAAAAATTCAGGATCCTTGAAGATTGGAGTGTGGATGGAATTAAAATCTTATCATCATAGCTCTTTTCTCACATTGTTATCATTTTTTTATGTAAAGATAATGTGAAATCTGTGTACAAAACTCTTATTGTTTATTTTCTTTGTTATGATGTCAAGTATTAATTTTTTTACCATAATTTACTTATTTTTCTATTTTAAGAAAATTTGTGCTTGTGAAAAAGTGGGATCCATCATTCAAAAATCATAGAAAGTCTATAAATACCAATCTTGTCTGTTTATTTCTCACTTTTGTAACAACTATGACGAGAGTGAGAGATCAATCTTTTGTGAATTTGCGAGCCATGGCGTCCACCTAGATAACTCCCAAGAATGTATATCAAAAGTTTTCAGAAATTTCAAAGGATTAAGATTATACATGTCAACATGGCTTATATTATTTTCTTTTCAAACGTCTTGACATTCATGGTACCATGAAAATGAATGCAGATGCCTTGGAGGAGTTACTTTAATATATGCAAGTTCATATATTACGATTGTCTATCGGAATACCATCATATGATGGGAGATATATTCCTTGTGACCTCATATACATTCATAGAGGTGGTATTTTCAAAATGTTTGAAGTGGTTCCAAGAAATTGCAAAGGAAGCATGGCACAACTTTGATCATACCATGACAATAAACAAAACATTAAATAGGAAAAGCAAGATGGATGCAAAATACCTATCTTCCATTGCTTCCATAATCTTCATTTTGAATAAGGAAACTAATTGCACTCCTTAGGACATCTTCCATCTTCTTACAAGTGGAGTGTTTTTTTTTATGATAAAAAGGAACCATCCAAGAACCCTTGAATCTCATATTAAAGACAAGGGATCCAAACAAGTTATCCTCATGGTGTGAATGATAAGTTGGAAGCAATATGTGTGCCATTTAGCTATTTGGAGCTAGAAGGGATAGGTGGAAATCAAATCTTTTTGGTGGTTTTTTTCAAGGGAAAAGAATATCACTACAAGAAATAGGGGGGCGTACCGACACCCCCGAATTGAAAAAAAAACGAGCACCGTCGCTTATGTGATGCTAGCATCGCATAAGCGATGGTGCTGTTTTCGTTTTTTTTTTTAAGGGGATACATCGCATAAGCAATGCCTGCGTCGCTTATGCGACGCTAAATCTCTACCTTGCAAATACGTCACCACTTAATGACGTTATTTGCGACCTTGGCAAACTGGATAGCATCGCATATGCGAGGTCCTTTCCAAAGTGTCGCATAAGCGACATTCTGGAATGTTTTAAAAAAAATGTGATTTCTCCCGGCACATTTGTGTCGAGATCTGGAGGAGAGCAAGAGAACAAGAGAGAGAAAGAGAGAGAGAGAGAGAGAGAGAGAGAGAGAGAGAGAGAGACATGCAAAGAGAAAGACCAGGTATGCGCACACACACACACTTACACACACATACATATGCATATACACACACAAATACACACATAGACACACACACACACATACACATAGACACACACACACATATATACACACAAATACACACACATATACACACATACACACATAATGTTGCATACACACACACATATACATGCACACACATTTATGCATACACACACATATGCATACATAATGCACATGCAGACATACACATACATAATGCATACACATGCACACATAGATACACATACACACATACACATAATACACACACATACACACATACACACACTTACACACACATACACACACACATACACACACATAGAGAGACATGCACACACATACACATACATGCATACATATGCATACATATGCATACATAATGCATATGCATATGCATAAATACATACATACTTACATGCATACACACATATGCATGCATACACATACATAATGCATATGCATACATAATGCACATGCATCCATACACATACATAATGCATACACATACATAATGCATACACACACATATGCATACATAATGCATACACACACATACACACACATATGCATACATACATGCATACACATACACACATAGACACATACACACACAGACACATACACACACATAAACAGATACACACTCATAGACACACACACATACACATAGACGAGCACACACATACACACACATATACACACACACATACACACATAGACACATACACACATAATGATGCATTCACACACATACACATGCATACACACATACGATGCATACACACATACACACATACACACATAATGATGCATTCACACACATACACATGCATTCACACAGAGATACAGGTCTTAAATATGACCTTTCCCCTGGTGTAGATTACATATATTTAGGCAGTGTAGTTGTGCATGAGAGTGAGATAATGCAGTGTCATGTTGGCAATAAATGGTTAACAGATTGCCATACGGGAATTGTCCCAAGTCTTTGCTATCAAAAAGGGATTGAAACTGCTCTTTAGTCCCTAACATGCCTTCAAAATGTTTTGCATGAATGGCTTTTCCAAACAGGGTTCAATGTTGGCTTGAAAGACATGTACTTAACAGATGAAATTAGAACATATAAAAAACTTCTTGAAGAAGTTCATATTGCTATAGATGATGGCAGATTGTCTTCTCAAAGAGTTCTCACTTTGGAAAGGCAGATCCGATTAGTCCTGTCAAGAAAAGAGGAACTCATTCCAAGAACTTTTATCAATCCATGTCATAGTGATATCCTTGACTATGGTTACCAAGAAAATTTTCTTAGCTTAGTTGAAGAAATCGGTGCTAGATGATAAGGGCTGGAAGCAAAGGATCATTGTCAAACTTGATACAACAGTGTGCATGCTTAGGTTTACAGTCTGTAAACGGAGAGGAGTTGTTCTTTTCTGACTTTCATGATGGTTTGGCAATAATTCATTCGTGCTTTTTAGATGGTTTAGCCTCCAAAGAATTCCTTTATCATTTATTGTCTTCCCAAAAACCTGAAAAAGGGTATGGAGCTGAGGGACTTGGAGATATTTTTTGAAAATGTATGTATGGGTTAAGGGAAGTGTATTTAGCATATGATGGTTCTATTCGGACACGAACAAAAAATCATGTAATACAATTCAATTATGAAGTTTTGGAGAACATCGAAGAGGCAGACTGGAAATCAAAGGATCCGCAGAGTCATGGCCTTGCTTCAGAGCCTGTTGGTGTACTGGTCGTGACATCATTGATTGAACCAGCTTATAGTTATGCATTTCGCTAGTCTGCACCAACAAAGACTAATCCCATTAAATTGCTAAAGGTAATCTTTGACAATTATGATCTCTTCTTATAGTTTTGATTTTAATGTAATGTTGTTAAAGCATAATTGGTTTTTGAGGTAAGACAAAACAAAGAAAAATCTGGGAAGTTCGATCATCATGATTTGTTTTCCCTTCTCCTTTTCTAGGACACCCTTCTAAGATGCTCCAGCACATCTTTGAAAGGCATAGATCACAAATCCATTCTTGTCATTTCTTCGAACACAATAAAGAGGAAAACTGATCCAGCAAGGGTAGCACTGCAAATTCAGAGACATCTTCATTGTTTCACACTTGGAATGTTACCAATTACGACCATGATATAGTTATGTACCATCATCAAAATGTTTGTGGGCCTTTTTTTCTTTAGTTCATAAAATACTATTTTAAACTTGAAGAAATCATGCATTTTTATTGCAACACATACACATACACACACACATATACACACACACAAACATACACACATAGACACATACACACATAATGATGCATATACACATGCATACACACACATATGCATACATACATGCATACACATACACACATAGACACATACACACACATAAAAAAAAAGTTCGATTTCTCCTAGCACATTTGTGCCAAGATTAACACGCAAGAGCAAGAAGAGAGAGAGAGAGAGAGAGAGAGAGAGAGAGAGAGAGAACGAGAGAGAGAGAGAGTGCGAGAGAGAGAAGGCTGAGATTTCTAAATTGTTGGATTTAAGTCATCAGTTAATATCTACCCAAGGAGGCCAAGCTTTACTGAAATTATCTGAGGATGGCATCCTTTCAAGCCATTTAATTTTAGAAAATAATTTTTGGTTGCTAAAACATGAAATTCAAATGTTAAATATGTATTGTGACTCTCCTCCTCCCACACCTACAATAATTAAGGCATCGGGTATAAAAGCTCCTTTCTGGATAGGGATACAGGTCTTAAATATGACCTTTCCCCCTGGTGTAGAGTACACATATTTAGGCAGTGTAGTTGTGCATGACAACGAGATAATGCAGTGTCCTGTTGGCAATAAATGGTTAACAGATTGCCATATGGGAATTGTCCCAAGTCTTTGCTATTAAAAAGGGACTGAAACTGTTCTTCAGTTCCTAACATGCCTTCAAAATGTTCTGCATGAATGGCTTTTCCAAGCAAGGTTCAGTGTTGACTTGAAAGACATGTACTTAACAGATGAAATCAGAACATATAAAAAACTTCTTGAAGAAGTTCATATTGCTTAAAAAATATATAACAACAAAAACCCATTATTAGGTTCTTAAAAAAATAACTAACTCTATCATAAAAAATATAAACTTTTTTCTACTTGTTTGAATGTACGAAATGAAATTTCATATACCAACAATAGTTCCTACGTAACCAAGTTTGCTATCTATAAGGTTTGTGTCTTTTGATCTAGCACGTGATAGTTGCTTGAAAGAAGCAACAATACTAGGATCCTTTGTTTTACATAAAGAATGAATGGCTTTGATTCTAATATGTTGTCCAAAAGCCCACATATTAGTGAACATTCGTGCCTTCAACCATCAACATCTTCTCCTTTGTCCCCTGACATGGACCCATGTTGTAAACCCACAACCTGTCTACTGACACTCAACGAGTTTGTCATGAAAAGGGATATACACTTATATGTCTGCACATGATTTAACTCAAATAGGATTTTCTCGTGTGAATAATTCACATAATTTGTTGCTAATGCTCCCTTGTATATGCTTTCTATCAATGGTGCACACTGACATCTCACCCGTACGTGTGCCTACATGTAAACAAAACCTCATATGCCTCAAACAGTGACCTAATGTAATATCAAAGATTATTAAATCTAAGCAAAGAACCTGAGCTGGAAACTGTGTCTTCTGCTTCCCATTAGTCCAGGCATATGGATTGATGTTCATCTCTCCATAGTTGGCCGCCTCAAAAATACCATGCAACTTTTTATCAATGTAATTAAACAAAAATAGTGGCATCCCTGGTCGAACATTCTTTACATAGCTGATATGAGAAGCTCGAAGGCCTGGAAATGCACAAAAGCTAATGATCAAGCTATTGTTCATGCATAAGGATGTCCATAAAATAAAACCAAGCCTAGGATTCCAAGTAAGCTTTAAATTCAGCATTCTTTTCTACGTTCACACGAAAGCCATACCAAAAACATGCACACACATGAACATGCAGTAATATGTGGAGGGAGGGGGAGGGAGAGAGATGATGGAGAGTGTTAATCTCCAAAAGAACAAGCTATCCTTGGTATTAGACCACCTCTAGACCAAGAATAACTTTAGACTCCTCATAACTTTGAAAATATATTCACACAATACCAAGATTTGGCTATCTGTGAAGAAATCACTTTTCTGAAAAAGTCTGCTGCAGATTAATCACTCATTGACTAACCAATTCTGTAAAGTTTTTGACAAAGCTTTGTACAATACTTCGCCTTGAGATTGCGCAACTTTATCAAGTTAAATTTCTCAAAATGATTCAGTACACACTGAGAAATATGTGAAACACTTTACCTATGTCTGAAACAGCTTCTCTGCAATGGCGACTTTGACACCTGCAACTTCTTAACACTGGTTCTCCTAAAGTAAATCCCGTTTGATCAAGATCTTTTAGCCATAGATGGCTTACCTTCCAACTTAGATTTTGAACCCTCACTTGTGTAAAACTTTACACTGTGGACTGAGCAATGACTATTTCTTTGAAGATGAAATCTACGCCAGCTTTCACGACTCTTTGAACTTTCTTACATATGAATGTTCCTAAACAAAATTCTCTCAACCTGATTACAATTAACCTCTCAAACTCTATCCATAGATAGACTAGCTATGGACTTAGATATGTGCAAAAGGATTTCTCAAAAGATTAGACACAGAAGGAGCAGACAGCAAAATATCGGGCGCAAGATTTTTCGATTTCTCAGAAAAATTACATCTAAGTGAGGATGAACAAATCACTCACTCTTCATGTGTCTAATGACACTTCTTACAACTGATTTCTCTCTACCTATTCTCTATTCTTCTTCTACTCTATTTGCCCCGACATTTTCCAACATATTTATAGATGAATATATACAAGTGTATGACTAAACAAAAGTATAAGTCAGCTAATGTACATATGTGTACACATCTTTGGATTTCTGAATATGTCCTTCCTTCAACCTTCTGAATTTATTCTTCTCTTGACTCCTTGACTTCATTTCTTCATAATCCTTCAATTGATGATTGTCATGCACCAACAGCTCCCCCTCAATCATTAATTGAGGTTCTTCTCTATCTTCTTGATTCCAGCCATATCCTTGAATCTTTGTAGCTTTGGTCCATCTAGACTTTTTGTCATCATATCTGCAAGTTGATCTTTTGTAGGAGTGTGTATGACTTCAATCTCCTTCTCAATGACCTCTCTTAAAAAATGATACTGTATTTCAATATGCTTAGTTCTAGCATGAAACACAGGGTTAGCTGCCAAATATAGAGAACTCATATTATCTCCACAAACAATAGGAGTACTTTGAATCACATCAAACACCTTCATAAGTGTCTTTAGCCATATTACCTCCTTTGCAGCTTCCACCATACCTTTATATTCTGCCTCTGTAGATGATAATGCAACTGTATGTTGCTTCTTAGAACACCATGAAATCAATTTGTCTCCTACATAGCACAAGTATCCATGTGTTGATCTTCTATCATCCACATTACCCGCCCAATCTGCATCACTATATATCTTCACTCTTGTATCAGAAGTAAATCCATAGTACAACCCTTCTCTGAGTGTACCCTTGATGTACCTAAGTACTCTTTGTCCTGCAATCCAATGTTCCTTTCTAGGACAATGCATAAATTGTGAAAGCACACCAACTGCATATGATAAATCAGGCCTTGTCAATGTAGCATAAATCAAGCTACCAACTAAACTTTGATAAAGTTTCATATCTCTGAACTCTTCTCCTCCAAACCTAGACAATTTATGGTTCACTTCCAACGGTGTAGGTGCAACCCTGCAATCTTCCATTTTAAACTTAGTTAGCAAATTCTTAAGATACCTTTCTTGGGTTACATATACTCCATGTTGAGTATAAGAAATCTCCATTCCCAAGAAGAATGATAGGTTCCCTAAATCACTGATTTTGAACTCTTTCTCCATCTGCTTCTTGATCATTTGTATACCTTTATCATCTGTTCCTGTAAGTATTATGTCATCAACATAAATACAAACATAAATGAATCCATCTTCACTTGCTTTGACTAGCAAGCTACTATCTGCCTTTGATGCTTGAAATCCAAGATCATTCAAGAATTTTACAAGCCTATAATTCCATGCCCTTGGGGCTTGCTTTAGTCCATACAAAGCTCTCTTGAGCTTACACACATAATTTGAACTCACTTGATCTTTGAATCCATCTGGTTGCTCCATGTACACTTCATCTGAAATGTAACCATTTAAGAATGCATTTTTAACATCTAGTTGAGACAACTTCCAACCTTTGCAAGCAGCAATTGCTATGAGGGTTCTGATGGTTGTCATTTTTGCCACAGGACTATAGGTCTCATCATAGTCCACTCCATATGTTTGTGCATACCCTTTCACAACAAGTCTAGCTTTGTATCTAGACACATTTCCATCTGCAAATCTCTTGGTTTTATAAACCCACTTACATCCAATAATTTTCTGGCTATTAGGTTTAGGAACCAGATCCCAAGTCTGATTCTCTATCAAAGCATCATACTCCTCTTGCATGGCTTCTTCCCAATTTCTCTTGCCTTTGGCTTCATCATATGTAGATGGATCTTCATCTGCTTTTTACCAAATAAGCATAGTCTTTAGTAGTCAAGAATGAGGTGTCATAGCTATACCTTGTAGGTTGCCATTTGTGCCTAGTTGACCTCCTAACTTCTGCACTTCTTTAAGTCCTTGGTTCATCACATTCTGGATCAAATCTTGGCCTCTCTTCACCTTCAACCTGTACTTCATTGTTCTCACTTTCATCAAGTAATTGAATCTTTGCTTTACCTTTTCTTTGATTCACTACTTCTTCATCATCTGCATGTATATTATATTTACCTGCATACCAAGTACTTTGCTCATCAAATGTAACATCCTTAGACACAATGAATTGCTTTGTGGATGGACTCCACAACCTGTATCCCATTTGTTTATCATCATAACCAATGAATACATACTTTTCTGCCTTAGGCTCCAACTTATGTCTCAATTGAGATGGCACATATGCATATGCCAAACATCCAAATATTCTGTAATGATCCAAGGTAGGTTTCTTACCCCACCAAGCTTCATATGGTGTCATACCCTGCAAAGCTTTACAAGGCAATCTATTGAACAAATAAGTAGCTGTATTAACAGCCTCTGCCCACAAATAATTTGGGCAATTCTTCTCTTTCATCATGGACCTTGCAAACTCAACAAGAGTCCTATTTCTTCTTTCTGCTACTCCATTTTGTTGAGGGGAGTATCTGCAAGTAACTTCTCTCTTTATACCTGCATTCCACAAGTAATCATTGAATTCATTTGAAAAATACTCTCCCCCTCCATCTGACCTTAGTCTCTTCAATCTCTGACGTGTAATCCTTTCTGCATAAGCATGATAGTGTTTAAATGTATTAAACACTTCTGACTTTTCTTTAATCACATAAATTGTGATCCACCTGGTAGCATCATCAACATAAATGACATAATATCTTGAACCATTTATACTAAAGTCCTTTGAAGGACCCCACACATCTGTATGCACCAATTCAAGTCTTTCTGAATACATAAACCCATGCTTGGAATAGGATTGCTTATGAGCCTTACCTAATTGACATGCCTCACATCTGTATGTCATATGTTGACCTGCAATGTTAGGCAATCCAAGCACTGAATCATTATTGATCACATCTTTGATACCTCTTTCATTAAAGTGTCCAAGTCTTTTATGCCAAAGATCTAATTCTGACACCTTCTGCTCTCCATATGTGAACATAGCATGTCCAACATTTCCTTGTACCTTCAATGTGAAGAGCCTTCCTTCTTTCTTTCCTGTAACAACCTGTTTATACCCTTGACTAGGGTCTTCAACATAAACTCCATCATTTGTAAACCTTACCTCATATCCTTTTTCCACAATTTGACCTACACTGATCAAATTCTTTGGAATTGTGGGAACATAAAGAACCTTACTTAGAAGAGTGCTCCCATCCTTAGCTTTGACTGAACCAATTGACTTTACCTTATGCTTTGTATTATCACCTGTCTGAACTGTATGATTAATTGCATTATGATCTAGGTCAGTCATCAAAGCAATATTTCCACTCAAATGATTACTACATCCTGAATCAATATAGAACACTCTCATATCCTCATGTGAGATTTCACATGTATTCATAATGAGAGTATGTTGGAAGTCAATGTCTTTATTGGCTTATCAATTAGCTTCACTAAGCATCAACTCCAAGTCTTCCAGGCGGGCGCAGCCAACGGATGTATATTATTATCCATAGACATCTACAAGAGAAGCCGACGAGCGACTTGGTCTAGCTCAAAGCTTTCAAAGGCTCACTCAATAGACCCGGGTTCAAATCCCGTCGGGCGCAACGAAACTTTATCATTTTGGTCATCAAACATAGCTTTTAGAAAAAGCTACGGACGGACGTTTTCGCAGATTTATACGATAAGCTTTTTTTTAGCGATCGTAGGTAGCTTTTAGTACAGCTTTTGGATTGGTCTCAATACTATATAATAAGGCCCTTGGCTCCTTGTATACTCACTCACTCAAAGATCTAGAGCTTGGAGATCTTCTTGAAGACAGAGTGTTCTCACACTCTTGAAGGAGGTGAAGTTGTGGTGAAGGAGAGGCTACTCTCATTGCAGCAGGAAGTCTTCTACGAGGTGGTGGTAACTATCTTTTGTGAGTTAACCTTGTGGTTGATTTACAATTTCGTTACACTATTTTGTTAGCTTCATTGCTTCATTCTCTTCACACACACTTAGATTATTTCGACATAATCTAAATCTTGTATCATCATCTTCTTATTCTTCCATTAGTGAGTGCACCACTTTATATGGTTGAGTAGTACTCCCATGTTGTAATTTGGACATCTATTATCTTTAGTGAAGTAAGCATCCAGCTTACGTTCCCTATCCTTGTCTCAAGATCTCTTTCTTTCTCTATCTCACTTATCATCTTGTCAATTAAGTTGTGTATGCTCAAGAGGTTTTAGTATTGGAACGATCCTGGGGCCCCAAATTCCAACAGAGTAGAATCCTCCTTCTGATCTGATGCATAGTTGTAATAGGTGTTATTGTAGGATTGGTTTTGGAAACTTCTTCCTCCACCTCTTCCAAAAGAGTTCCTACCACCTCTACCTCTGAAATTTCCTCTCTGAAATCTACCACCTCTTGCTCTTTGATTAAAGTTTTGATAATTGCCATTGTTCTGATTATTATGCCAACAATCATGAGAGAGATGATTGGTCTTACCACATATCCAACAAGCTCTTGTGTTATCCTTGTTGTTTCTGCCTCTTCCTCTACTTCTGCCATTTCCTTTGCCTCTCATGAAATTTGTTTGGTTTGAAGTACCTTCTTCTTCACCTGATTGTTGCTTTCCTTTGTTAGCTTTCTTCTTATCTTTGGAGTACATTGCATGACCTGCACTCTTATCAACATCTCCTTTGACATCATTCTCAAAAGTTAGCATATGACCTAACAATTGATTCAAATCAGGAGTAAAGTGATCTAGTGAAAGTTCTGTAGATAAAATGAAAGGCTTCCACTTCTCATCTCCTCTTAGCCCTGTGAGTATTTGTCTTACCAATTTGTCTTCTTCAATATCTTCATCCACTGCTCCTAGAGAATCTGCAATGTCCTTCATCTTTGTCACATAATCAGAAATTGATTGTGATGCCTTCTTCTTAAAGGTAGTAAATTCTGCCCATAATGAAGCCTTCCTTGATTTGGTTGTGTTTTGGAAATGCTCCTCCAAAGCATTCCAAATGTCACATGCACTTTCAAGTCCTCTAATGTGAGGAAGTAGGTAGTCATTAACTGCCATGTAAATTATGCTCCTTGCTTGAGCATCCTTCTTCATCCAATTCTTTAAGTCTGCAAGCTCTTCTCTAGTTGGAACACTAGGATCTCTGAATTCTGGCTTTTCTTCATCTCCTGTGATGTATCCTATCAGATCTTTGCTCATAAGATGAGCTTCCATTCTCATAGACCAAGCTGGATAGTTCTCTCTATCCAACTTTTCAATTTGGAGACTATCTCCCATCCTTGCTTCACCTGTAGTCTCAAAACTTTAACCTTTACAGGAAATAAATGTACCTTGACTTTGAATCTCGATTCTTCTGATCCTTTGATAGCTTGAATGAGTCTACCTTCAAGTTTTCTTCAACCTTTATCCTTCTGCACCTTCAAGATGTAAAGATTTGAATTTCTGCAGTAGTCGGAGTCTTCTTCACTTCAATTTTGACACAACCTGCTCTGATACCACTGATGGAGAGTGTTAATCTCCAAAAGAACAAGCTATCCTTGGTATTAGACCTAGACCAAGAATAACTTTAGACTCCTCATAACTTTGAAAATATATTCACACAATACCAAGATTTGACTAACTGTGAAGAAATCACTTTTCTGAAAAAGTCTGTTGCAGATTAATCACTCATTGACTAACCAATTCTGTAAAGTTTTTGACAAAACTTTGTACAATACTTCGCCTTGAGATTGCGCAACTTTACCAAGTTAAATTTCTCAAAATGATTCAGTACACACTGAGAAATATGTGAAACACTTTACCTATGTCTGAAACAGCTTCTCTGCAATGGCGACTTTGACACCTGCAACTTCTTAACACTAGTTCTCCTAAAGTAAATCCCGTTTGATCAAGATCTTTTAGCCATAGATGGCTTACCTTCCAACTTAGATTTTGAGCCCTCACTTGTGTAAAACTTTACACTGTGGACTGAGCAATGACTATTTCTTTGAAGATGAAATCTGCGCCAGCTTTCACGACTCTTTGAACATTCTTACATATGAATGTTCCTAAACAAAATTCTCTCAGCCTGATTACAATTAACCTCTCAAACTCTAGCCATAGATAGACTAGCTATGGACTTAGATATGTGCAAAAGGATTTCTCAAAAGATTAGACACAGAAGGAGCAGACAGCAAAATATCGGGCGCAAGATTTTTCGATTTCTCATAAAAATTACATCTAAGTGAGGATGAACAAATCACTCACTCTTCATGTGTCTAATGACACTTCTTACAACTGATTTCTCTCTACCTATTCTCTATTCTTCTTCTGCTCTATTTGCCCCGACATTTTCCAACATATTTATAGATGAATATATACAAGTGTATGACTAAACAAAAGTATAAGTCAGCTAATGTACATATGTGTACACATCTTTGGATTTCTGAATATGTCCTTCCTTCAACCTTCTGAATTTATTCTTCTCTTGACTCCTTGACTTCATTTCTTCATAATCCTTCAATTGATGATTGTCATGCACCAACAAGAGAGAGAGAGAGAGAGATAAGGGCAGAGAAGGAGATGGTGTCCATATGACCAGGACGTGGAAAAACATACTATCCAAAGCACAGTGGAATCTCAAAATAAGAAATCCAAACGATGATATGATGCATTATGCTTTAAAGGGAGAGATGTATATCTGTGATAGAAAGTAAGAGGATAGATAAAGTATACCAAACATAAGGTGTGTGATGCATTCATTGTAAGTTGCATGGTCACAACCAAAAATCACAGCAGCAAGCTCCTCCGTCGGAAGGTTCAAGAACGGAAGCAGTGATGAAGGAGGACGGCTAGCCCCATAGGAAGGAGAATGAAGGCCTTTGTATGTTTTGGTCTTATGTCCAGCTCCCATGACAGAAGCACTCCGCTGGCAATGAGACTTGTAAGAGTGATTTTAAAGTTTGTTGGAAAACATTAATTACAAATTTATGTAATGAGATCATATGCTACATGTGTATTAATTACAATAATACTTTCATAATAACATTTTTTATGAATTAAGGCATTATGTGGCTACTGTTCATGCATAAGGATGTCCATAAAATAAAACCCAGCCTAGGATTCCAAGTAAGCTTTAGATTCAGCATTCTTCTCTGCGTTTGCACGAAAGCCATACCAAAAACATGCACACATGAACATGCAGTAATATGTGGAGGGAGGGAGAGAGAGAGAGAGAGAGAGAGAGAGAGAGAGAGACAGAGAGAGAGAAATAAGGGCACGGAAGGAGATGGTGTCCATATGACCAAGACGTGGAAAAACATACTATCGGAAGCACAGTGGAATCTCAAAATGAGAAATCCAAACCATGATATGATGCATTATGGTGTAAAGGGAGAGACGTATATCTGTGATAGAAAGTAAGAGGATAGATAAAGTATACCAAACAGAAACTCTGTGATGCATTCATTGTAAGTCACATGGTCACAACCAAAAATCACAGCAACAAGCTCCTCCGCCGGAAGGTTCAAGAACGGGAGCGGTGATGAAGGAGGACGACTAGCCCTAGAGGAAGGAGAATGAAGGCCTTTGTATGTTTCGTTTTTACATCCAGCTCCCATGACAGAAGCACTCCGCTGGCAATGAGACTTGTAAGAGTAATTTTAAAGTTTGTTGGAAAACATTAATTACAAATTTATGTAATGAGATCATATGCTATGTGTGTATTAATTACGATAATACTTTCATAATAACATTTCTTATGAATGAAGGCATTCTGTGGGTAGAATATTGACACCAATGGATGAAGATATGAAAGACATTTGTGATTTACCATAGTTTCCATTGATTTTTCTTTTAACAATCACCTTGCAACTACAAAAACTAGGTTGTTATACACACATTGACAATTATGACTAACGATTTAAAATGGGGGGATTGAAACTCCAAACAATTTTAGATTGATGGAAAAAAGTTAAAGCAACTTGTTCAAATTTTCCTCTTGCATAATTTCACTTTGAATAAATGTATAGTAATCTAATTGAAGTCTCAATTAAGAAGTAGACATATGTTTTTTACACCAGAAAAAAAATATAAGTTGAGCACCTTTCGCTATTGTGCATGTTGATGATTCCAAGGGTGAATAAATGAAGAGAGTTCTTGTACAGTTTGCTATTGTGCATGTCGATGATTCCAAGATTGAATTAATGAAGAGAGTTTTTGAATATCAAACATCATATTCATACTAGCTAATGATACCCAATATGTTGGTTTTTTTTATTTCAACATTTTTAAAAATTCTCTTTGGAGTTCTCCAAATATCATGACACCTATATCCATGTAAGAAACTACTCATGAATTATGAACCACTCTAGTAAATTGTGAATGATTGAAATCTTAACCAATAATATCGCAATAAATATACCGATGCAAAGCTGCATGTACGTAGTGTTATTTTCTCCTTTCTTTTATTCATGTTGTATTCTCAAGATGTAGATATATAGATGTTGGCAAACTTGAACTTCCGTAACATTTCAAGAACTAGAGTCAACAATTAGGAGAACCAAGAAGAACATTTCACTCAAAGCACTTAGGATTGACTTCAAATTATGCTTAGGATATTGAGCGACAACGAGAAACAATCATTTCAAATCATTCACAAGTGTTCTATTGATTGTTATTATTGTTTATATTAAGCATGTCTTTTAATACTTTAATTATATAATTCATTCATATGTGTGTACCTAAGTGTAAATGTATGTGTGTGTATATGTATGTATGTGCATGTGTATGTTTGTGTATATGTATGTATGAAGCATGTGCATGTGTAACTGTATATGTGTGTATGAGTATGTGCATGTGCATGTGTATGTGTATATGTGTGTATGAGAATGTGCATGTGCATGTGTATGTGTGTGTATATGTATGTGCATGTATATGTGTATATGTGCGTATATGCATGTATATGTGTATATGTAGGTATGTGCATGTGTGTCCATGTGTATATGTGTTTTAATACTTTAATTATATAATTCATTCATATTTGTGTACCTAAGTGTATATGTATGTGTGTGTATATGTATGTATGTGCATGTGTATATGTGTGTATATGTATGTATGTGCATGTGCATGTGTAAGTGTATATGTGTGTATGAGTATGTGCATGTGCATGTGTATGTGTGTGTATATGTATGTGCATGTATATGTGTAACTCTATGTGTATATGTGTGTATGTGCATGTATACGTGTATATGTAGGTACGTGCATGTGTGTGTGCATGTGTATATGTGATTTAATACTTTAATTTTATAATTCATTCATATGTGTGTACCTAAGCGTATATGTATGTGTGTGTATATGTATGTATGTGCATGTGTACGTGTGTGTATATGTATGTATATGTGTATATGTGTTTTAATACTTTAATTTTATAATTCATTCATGTGTGTACCTAAGCGTATATGTATGTGTGTGTATATGTATGTATGTGCATGTGTACGTGTGTGTATATGTATGTATGTGTATGTGCATGTGTAAGTGTATATGTGTGTATGAGTATGTGCATGTGCATGTGTATGTGTGTGTATATGTATGTGCATGTATATGTGTAACTCTATGTGTATATGTGTGTAAGTGTGCATGTATATGTGTATATACAGGTATGTGCATGTGTGTGTGCATGTGTATATGTGTGTGTACATATGTGCATATATATGTGTATATATGTGTATAATGTATATATATGCATGTGTATATGTATGAAACATGCATGTGTATGTGGATGCATTTCCATTTTCATCCATGTGCATGCATGTGAATGTGCATGCATGTGAATGTGCATATCCATGTATTTGCGTATATGTTAATGTGTGTATGTATATATATATATATATATATATATATATATATATATATATATATATATATATATATATATATATATATATATATATGCAATAATGCATGCATGTAAGTCTTTTTATGTGGTTGTAGAAATGTTTGTGCATATGCATGTGTATATCTGTGTATGTCTAAGTGTATGTGCACATGTATCTGTGTGTATATATCTGTGTGTATGTGCATGTGTATATGTGTGAAAGTGCATCTTCATCATGTATAAGTGTATAAGTGCATATCAATAAGTGTGAGTATGCATGTGAATGTGCATGCATGTGAATGTGAATGCATGTGAATGTGCATGCATGTGGATGTGCATATACATGTATTTGCGTATATGTTAATGTGTGTATGTGTATATATATTCAAAGCATCCAGAATATGTTTGCAGGTTGCAAAAGGCTTTGTATGGGCTGAAGCAGGCTCTGCGTGCATGGCATGCAAGGATTGTTGATTACTTAACTAGCATTGGGTTTTCTATGTTTGATGCAGATCACTCACTATATGCAAGGAAGGCTGATGATGGCATCACTATTATGGCTATTTATGTTGATGATCTGATTGTAGGTGGTGATAATGAAGAAAGCATCAAAGAGGTAAAGAAACCTCTTATGCAAGAATTTGACATGAAAGATCTTGATGTGCTGCGTTATTTCTTGGGCATTGAGTTTATACATACAAAAACATGTATATGGATGTCGCAAAGGCAATATGCCTTGAATATGCTGCAAAAGTATGGTATGGCTGATTGTAAGCCAATTTCTATGCCTTTAGATCAGAATTTGAAATTGGATACTACATCAGGTGAAGCATTGGAAAATGCTACTATGTACAAGAAAATTGTGGGAAGTCTTATATATCTTACAATTACAAGGCCTGATTTAAGCTACACTATTGGACTTGAAAGTCAGTTTATGTAGGTTCCCAAGAAGCCACATTTGGATGCTCTGAGGCGCACTCTATGTTATGTGAGTGCTACTTTGGATTATGCATTGTTTTATGAAGCTGGTGTAGATTTGCAGGTTCATGGATACACCCGATGCAGATTGGGCTGGTAGTACTCCAGATAGAAGATCTACTAGTGGCTTTCTTTTCTCACTTGGAGGTGCAGCTATTACATGGAGCACTAAGAAGCAACCCACTGATGCTTTGGCGAGTACAGAGGCTGAGTATAGAGGTGCTGCAATGAAAGCATGTGAGGCATCATGGCTGGAGATATTACTCGCAGATTTAGATGTGGAAGTGCAAAAGCCTATCACTATCTATTGTGATAATCTTACCAAGATACAGTTAGCACAGAACCCTGTTTTCCATGCTAGAACAAAGCATATGAAGGTACATTATCACTTCATCAGAGAGAAGGTATTAGCAAGTGATATTGATCTTGTTTATGTGAGAACAGATGAGCAAGTTGCTAATATTTTCACCAAAGGACTTGGAGCTGAGAAGTTGAAGAAGTTTCGAAAGATGCTTGGATTACAGGATATGGCATTGAGCTTGAGGGGGAGTGTTGAGATATCAAGCTCAACATGTGATGATCCAGGATGACACTTACCAGTTTTTCGTTTCTCTGACATGTATAGTGGTCACGCCGATATATGTTAGGGATACTTCATTGAGCTTTATTAGATTTATCTACCGAGAGTGATGGCACATTTGTTTCTTGCCAGCTCACTCATTGGCACACATTAGGTTTTTCCTTATGTACTGGTCTTTATATATTGCACTGGTTGTATTCTTGTTTTTAGGTCATTCTTGTACATTCCTTTTATGTAATAGAAGAAGAAGAAGAAGATCATTTCTTCCTTGCCTCAATCTATGTGTGTGCTTCTCCTTGAGAGTGAGAGTGTGTGTGAGCTCTCTTCCTTATCTCCTTCCTCGTGACAGGACCATCCTATACTTTATGAAGTAAAAGGATGTAGTATTCAAATGTTTCAAGAAGTATCTTGCTCTTGTTTAAAATCAAAGAGGGAAAACATTAAAGAGGCTAAGGTCAAATGGAGGGGGAAAATATATCTCCCATGAATTTGATGCCTATCTCAAGATACAGACATCAAGAGAGAAAATCACAACCACGTACACTCTAGAATGTAATGAAGTGGCAAAGAGAAGAAATAGGACCATATTTGAAGCTGCAAGATCCGTGGTTAATGAGAAAAAAATATCCAATCATCCATGGGGAGAGGCTATGTCTAGAACCACCTATCTCATTAATAGACTCCCATCAAAAGCATTAGATGGGATGACACCCTATGAAGCTTAGAATGGAAAAAAAAACTAGCCTTGATCATTGGAGGATCATTTGATGCATAGCCTATGCACATATTCATCTCAAATCAAAGGTAAACTGGATCCTAAAGTTGAGAAATATGTGTTTATCGAATATGACTTAGATCATGTTGGATAATCCAAGTATTAAAGGTTTTATTGTTAGTAGACATTTTGTCTTTTATTAGGAAACTCTTGGTTTGATTGCAAGAAAGTTAAGTTGCCTTATGAACTAGAGGAGTACTTTTCAACATTGCAAAAGGTAAACGATCACCTACGTGAAGATGCAAGGGATTCTGATGATGATCAAAAGATACCAAAGAGGAACCTCAAGGCATGGAACAAGCATGGAACAATAAAGGCAAAGAAAAGATGCACGTTTTGAGAGATATTATAGAATCTTCTCAACAAACAATAAGGAGATCAACTAGGGAAAATAAGAAACCAAAAAGGTTTTGATTTGACCTCTTTGGTCACTAAGTATTCAATCTATATTGCTCAAGATATCAACTCAATAGAGCCATCAACATTTGAAGAAGCTAAGAAGAAACAAGAGTGGAGAGAAGCAATGGAGGAAGAGGTAGGAGCACTTCAAGAGAATCAAACATGGGACCTAGTTCCCAAGAAGCCATCCATGAAGATCAATAGATCTAGTTGGATCTATAAGGTAAGAATGAATTGAGATGGTTCAATAAACAAGTATAAATGAAGGCTTCTGGCAAAAGGGTTTACTCAAACCCAAGGCATAGATTATTAGGAGACTTTCTCTCATGTGGCAAAGATGCCTACAATCAAAGTTCTCATGTGTATAACTACCTCAAGGAATTGGAACATCTTTCAAATGAATGTCAAAAGTGCATTCTTGAATGGTTGAATTTCAAAGGAAGTGTACATGGCACAAACTCCTAGATTTGTAGATGAATCAAACCCGAAGTATATATAAAAACTCAAGAAAGCTCTTTATGGATTGAAGCAAGCTCCTAGAGCTTGGAACCATATACTATTTACATTTCTTGCAAGAGCAAAGGATCCAAATTAGGCAAGGCTGATTCTTCACTTTTCATTAAGAAAAGTAAATTTGAAATGATATAGTTGTGTGTGTGTAGATGATATCATTCTTATAGATGATGATGATAATGGAATAAAAAAAGATTAAAGCCCAAATGAAGAAAGAATTCAAGATAAGTGATCTCAGATTGCTCAGTTATTCTCTTGGATTGGAAGTAGTCTATAGAGATCAAGGAATGTTCCTTACACAAAGGAAATACATAATGGATATGCTTGCAAAGTTCAAAATGCAACACACTAAGGTTGCAAGTACTCCTATAGATGTCAACCACAAGTTAAGTCCTCATGAAGGAGAACTTGTTGAAGACATTACAAGCTACCAAAGTCTAGTTGCTACCCTTACTAGGGTGGATATTTGCTATGGAGTAATTGTGCTTAGCCAATTCATGCATACTTCTAAGAAACCTCACATGGATGCAACCAAGAGGATATTGAAGTTTTTGAAAGGAACAATTAATGAAGATCTATATTAGCCTTACACATTTGATTTAAATATGAAGCTATTCACCAATGCAAATTGGGCAAGTTCCAAAGATGATAGAAGAAGGTCATCAAGATACTCATCATTTGCAAGTACAAAGCTCATTTCTTGGTCCTCAAAGAAACAACCTACAATTGCAAGTACGAAGCTCATTTCTTGGTGCTCACATGGATGCAACCAAGAGGATATTGAAGTTTTTGAAAGGAACAATTAATGAAGATCAATATTAGCCTTACACATCTGATTTAAAAATAAATTATTCACCAATGCAAATTGGGCAAGTTCCAAAGATGATGGAAGAAGCTCATCAAGATACTCATCATTTGCAAGTACAAAGCTCATTTCTTGGTCCTCAAAGAAACAACTTACAATTGCAAGTACAAAGCTCATTTCTTGGTCCTCACATGGATGCAACCAAGAGGATATTGAAGTTTTTGAAAGGAACAATTAATGAAGATCAATATTAGCCTTACACATCTGATTTAAATATGAAGCTATTCACCAATGCAAATTGGGCAAGTTCCAAAGATAATAGAAGAAGCTCATCAAGTTACTCATCATTTGCAAGTACAAAGCTCATATCTTGGTCCTCAAAGAAACAACCTACAATTGCTCTTTCCTCAACTAAAGCTGAATACAAAAAGGGTAGAAAATGCATCACAAGAAGCCATGTGGATCAAGACCATTTACACTAATCTAGGGTTGGATTTTAGCACTACATTTATATTAGGAGATAACATGAGCTCACTTCATTTAGTTGCTAATCCTATCTTTCATGCCAAGACTAAGCATATATAATTCCATTATCATTTAGTTAGGGAAAATATTGCACGCAAAAAAATACAACTTTCCTATGTACTCATATGCAATGTGTAGATATGATGACCAAATCATTGGATCAAAATAAACTTGACAATTTTAAACCCACGATTAGATTGCAAAAAACACCAAAGGATTGAAGACACAAGCATCTTTGGCTTGAAGGAGAGTTGTTGGTACATTTAGCAAGCCTTGATGCTTGACCAAATATCAAAGACTTCTCATTATTTTTTTATCACTCTCAAAGTGCACGTGAACACCCCTTGTAGAAGTCATATACTTTAAACCTTGAGATAAAGGTGAAAGAAGCAATCGAGGGAATCTAGTGGCATTATAACTCGTGTATCACAACCACCGGGCGGTTGGAATCAAATCAATCACCGTCCAAAAGATAAGAACACTCTTAGGTGGAAGGAATTCGAATTAAAAATTCACTTTATAAGTATAAATACATGGGACTCTTAATCACACGATATAACAAAGGAGTAAAATCCTATCATATGTATATGTATGAATAAGCCCCTACTTCATCTCCCTTGTATCATACATTCATGATCATATACTTTTTGCCCCTATATCGACATTTGAATGATATTGATTAATCAATTTCTCTACGTTTACTTATATTTTGATCGGATTCTATTGGAAATAGGTTGCATGATATGTGTAGTTTGTACATATGAATTTTCATATCATTTGGTTCATTAGATTGTGAGATATGTTCTATGCAAGCAACCTATGTCTACACACTATCATTGGAATTACATCCCTAAATTTTAATATCATCTCACATCATATACTCACTCTAAATAAGTGGAATAACTTCTATTACCTAGCTATACACCTAGATATTTCTAAAAGCTCTTGGTTCAATTACAATCAATAAGTGAGTATTGAGTATTTTTTTAAGAGGCTCAAATCCATAAATAACAAGTTTTTGAGAACTCTAGAACCTTGAAAGTAATCTTTTTTCATATATAACTATTTGATAATGATACATAATGGGTCCAAATGCATACTTGAAAAGCTACATTGGAAAGTTCTGAGCAACTTTATTGCAATACCACCTCTCTTTTTTCATATATAACCATTTGATAATGATCCTCCAAGATACATAATGGGTCCAAATGCATATTTGAAAAGCTACATTGGCAATTTTTGAGCAACTTTATTGCAATACCACCTCTGGGTCCAAATGCATACTTGAAAAGCTACATTGGCAAGTGTTGAGCAAATTTATTGCAATACATCTCCTCACAAAAATCACCTATACCATCTACAAAAAGATGTTGCCCATGTATTTGAGAAAAAATTAATTTTGTAATCCATGGAGTCATACTAAAAATCTGCAAAATAAACTTGTTTATTTCTTTGCCAATGACCAAGAATATCGTGGAATTCATTTTTACTCTTTTAGTCATTTTTTAAGGACACTTTTGAAAGGAGTTTAAAAGTTTTATTTTTTCTAAAAAAAACTTCAAAGATTTGATAATGTAACACTTTTGAAAGGAGTTTATAAATTATATTTCTTCTAAAAACACTTTAAGAAATGAATCCAAAAAAGTGACTTCAAATGTATTATATTAAACATTAGGCCGTTTTAAATAAATATACGCTAAAAACAAAACTTTGAAAAATATTTTTTTTATTGAAATACATGCACGATTATGATGATGTAAAAATTAAATTCTCTTACTCTCTAGAAGACCAAAAAGACCCTAATAAAGTTTTAAAAAAATCTACTCCAACCTACTTAAAAGTATATGCTAATGCCATCCCTTTAAATGAGAATAAAATTAAACTTAATCCCTAAAAATTAAAGATCCTTACAAAGCCATGCAAGGTTTATTTTTTCCCATAATATGAAAAACTTGCAAAACTTTTTACTATCTACATATCCAACAATTTTTTTATTACGTTCCATACAAAATCATAACACCAAAAACACATCCTAATACTTGCAAGAGTAATAATAGACATCATGAGTTCGTGATGTACATATTAGACTCATAATAATAAATACCATTGAAACACATAATAATACTTGCAAATGAGTAATAATAGACATACCAAGAGTTCTTGATGTACATATTATATTCATAAGCATGGTATTCAGTGCTTTCCACATATGCAATTTTTATTCTTCAAAAAATAGATAAATGACATATAGTTTAATCTTCAATGGATATAACATAATATTTATTCTTTAGAAGATATAATTCTAGTATCAAACCTTGCAATGCTAAAAACGTAATTGAGCTAGCTTACCTCCTGAAGTGCCTCACATGAATTCCATATATTAAATTTAGCAATAACACTATATATAAAATTCAATATATTAAATTCCATATTCACAATTTACTTACATTAATATGATCAATAGCTTTATGTAGCATACCAATTTTGAGAAATTACATCAAGGTACACAATCTTCCATGTTTATCCTATTATCCTTTATTTGGCATCTACAATCAACTATCTACTTTTATAAGATCACAAATATTGATATCCATGCTCAATCATGTGTCTTAATGAAAAAGTTGTTAACTAATCGACGCCACATTGAAAAAATGCTTTAAAGAAAAGTTGTTTACTAATCGACGCCACATTGAAAAAATGTTTTAAAGATGTATTACTTTCATATTTTCCAACATAACATCACCAAGTTGTAAATGCTTATGCACAATCATTCCTTGTTTTATTTTCAGTAAAGATAAAAAGAAAAAAACAAACATTTTAAGTCAATGCTCATATGATTACTGTAGTTTCCATTAACGTACCAAGTATTTTTCCAAGACTCATATTCTTTTCATCATGAAAAATATTTTTCCATCGTTCATTTCTGTCTAGATTCATCTACCTTCATTTACAAAATTACCTTGCTCTCGATTTCTATTTTGAGACCTTTGTCAGAAATTTTAGAGCACATGAAAATTTCATCTACAATGGTAACATGTAAATTTTTGCTTGCCTTGCAAGATCATGAAATCTCACCCTCTGCACATTTGTACTTCACCTTCTTACCCAATATTGTCTTAGAGCAATATCGATCTCCTCCTACAAATCCTCCAAAATTATCTCCTCTTCTCTGCCTCTGTGAGGATTAACCACCATTCACATTTACTTTATTAGATTTTACGTTCTTGAATAAATAAACATAAATATGATAAATTGAAAACAAACATGACCAAGAGTCTTTAACAAGACCAAAAATGGATCCAAGTTCATTGGAAACCGAATATACTTTTCATATGTAATCACATACCAATTGCTGCAAATGTTTCGTCTTCTAAGATACCAAAAACGTAAGATGTAATCACATACCAATTGATGCATAAGTTTTTGCACATTCTTACTGCTCCTTCAATTGCAAGCTTAGCTGCGTTAGAAAAAAAAAATGATTCTAGTTACCTACCATGATTGACAACTGCCACGCTCATTTCATCACTGTTAATCTCTAATCAATCCGTGAAAATGCTTTTCATTGAGTACGCTTACATACAAAAAATCCATTCTTTAAATTGCGTCTATTTAGTACTTCAATTTGACTATTTATACTGGCCAGCTTCATCCCTTACCAAATCCAGACCACAAAGACATGCAACATGCACTTTATTAAGAAATTCATGTCCAAACGACCTCGTCAATCTCACAATTCAACATGTCAGATAATTTTACTCCAAATTACCAAAGATTGTTTCGTACCTCGTATTTCTTCATTATACATTTTCGACTGATGGAGAGAGGGAGCGGCGACGTGTATCGTCGAAACAAACATCTAGAAATCAGTGATGAAACTTTTATCGAACAGCATAAGGATAGAACGGCATGAGATTTAATACCATGAACCTCATATTATCATATAGCCTTCCAAGTTCTTCCAAGCCAGATTCCAAACATTGTTGTCCGCATAGGGGAGCTGTGACTTTTGATACACCTCCATAAACGCGAGAAAGCGACAAGACATTGCGCTGTCGTTGCCTTAGACATGGCTACGATGTGGAAGTAAATTTACCGTTTGCGGCTCTGCGCATGCATAAAGATGTGATGTTCGCCCTTTTATTTTCTTCGGACGTATGTTGGAATGAAAACAACCTTTTGCAACTACAATTATCGTACATCATAAATATCCTTTCCTCATACATAGATCCGAATATACGCATGAATTAGTGAAGCAAGAAAACAAACTATAGATGCAAAAATATTAAAGAGAAGTATACAAAGACAGCTTGAAACTCATCCTTGAGTTTGTTGTTGTGGGATCCATCTTTTCATTTTGGACAGACTCATCCGTGAGCTTGTTATTGTGGTACTTGAAACTTGAGGGAGACGTATTAATACACCATAAATATCCTTTCCTCGTACAAAGATCCGAATATACGCATGAATTAGTGAATCAAGAAAATAAACTATAGATGCAAAAAGATTAAAGAGAAGTACACAAAGACAGCTTGAAACTCATCCTTGAGTTTGTTGTTGTGGGATCCATCTTTTCATTTCGGACAGACTCATCCGTGAGCTTGTTATTGTGGTACTTGAAACTTTAGGGAGACGTATTAACACCTTGAGGGACTGTGTAAGGATTTTTCTGTAGGATTCTCAAAGATCATTTTCTGGGAGCAACTCTGAATTGTACATGAACTCTCTAATGATTTTTTTAAAGATAATATCGGGAGGAGCTCCTTCCTCTCCACATTTTCTAAAATATCATTATTTGGGAGAAACTCCTACATTCCACCTCCGCTTTTTAATGCTTTTTCTATGGATCATTCTATAGAAGAACCTCCAAAGTTGGTCGCACATCCTTCCAAACTTTCCAAAGAGTCTAGATTTCTATGGCATTGCAGTGAGCTGCGGAGCCACCGACGGCTTCCCTGAATAATAGATGTTTCCAGTCGACCGATTGATTCAACCTGAAAGCCCTTCTGAAGCTCCCTTAACTCTTGACACTCTTAGAGCAAGGGAATAAGTGGCGGATGTCTTCTATACTCCTAAGCCATCTTTTCCACCAGGGATAGCAAATTTTATTAGCAGTAAGTGATGTCTTCTGCCGCTCGGAAGCGATTAACAAAAAGTGGTGCATTAATTGATCCTGGATTAGATGGGAATTCAAGCTTAAGTCATCTAGGAAATTAGCCATTTTTCGGCTTCCAACAGTAAAGATACGACAACAGCCGTTCCATGCCTCCGGCAGAAAATGTTCATGAATTGAAACAATCACCTTACACTGGAAGGAATGCCAGGGAGGACTTGCAGCATTATCTCTCTGAATGAAATGCGGCATCCCAAAACTCACGAAGAAATATTCATCCGACCGATTTGTCGCTTATGAATTTAAGCTCATTGAGCTATCTTAGTTTGATACATTGTATTGCAAATTTATTTTTGCGAAGTCAATCATCATCTCCGTGCTAACGAATTTGGAAGTCAGATAATATCTAGAGTCCTGCTAAAAAGCTGGTCACATAAATCTCAAACCAAGAATGTGTCATAAGACATCCTATGGTAGATTTAAATTTCAGGTCATTTAGTTAATCCTTCTCCGCAAATTAACGGAATTTCAAGGCACTGCACAAATAACACTCTGAATATTGGACATCTAACTTGAGAAACAAATTACCATTATATATCAGACATCTACTTGAGAAACGACTTCACAGATAAAGCGTTGTTGAAGTGCTGAGCATTTCTAGCAACATGACAGAGAACACTTCATCTTCATGAGCTGGTTCATTTGGCTGCATTTCACATGTGAAATAATATTGAAGTGCTGGCAACAAGCCACAGGACGAATCTTCATAAGCGAGTCCACTAATGAAAGGCACAGGCAAGACAAAGGAGAAGTCTTACGGAAGCAATCACTAAACAACAAATATACGAACATACACTGCCTTCCTGAAGCCTGCCTCAAAAAATAAAACGAAACAGCATGTGAGTTCATTTTGTAAGGCAGACCTTCATTGCTTTGCTTGTCCCGTGCTAAGCCCTACTGAGTAACATGCTTCATAACCTGTGTATTGCCAACACCTATCCGAGTACTACTCGAGCATTTAAATCCATAGGAGAAGACGGTAGGCCACACACGGAAAGGAAAGGTTTAGAGTCACCTGCAGACGCGATGGATGTCCGAGAGCAACGGCCGCGGAGAGCTGCGTGTAGCACATGTCAGCACCCACAACTACAACCACTCATTGTTTACTTACAACCGGGGTAGCAGGTGCAGATGCTGACACATACGACAACAGCTTCGTCATGCATCGTGGAACCAAAACCGCCTTGACGCTATATATGCACAGAGAGAGAGGGGGGAAGCTAGCGACAAAGACAATCGGCTCAACAAAGAGAGCGATACGTTTGAAGAGCAAACCAAGGCATAGCATCTACTCAGAGGTTAGTGCGAATGTGTGCGTGAGAGTGAGAGAGTCCCTCAGGATACACTAGGAGGTAGAGCGCGGGTTGCAGAGAAAAATAGAGAAGATTGGCAACAACATCTTGAAATGTTAAACGCGGGTGGCGAAACAGGTAGATGACACCACCTTTATATATGTCCACGCCATAACGGTCGTCAAGTCGGAGTGAAAGAGCCAACATGGAATTGCTGGGAACGTCGATGGACATCAGAGGAGCGCATTAGTGCTTCACGAGCAAGCTGTAAAGGGACAAGACGGGAGTACTGCCTGCCATATTCAAAGAAGAGATTGAAAGATCCTGAGTTGATGGACATTACCAACCTGTAGAAAAGATTTCGAGCAAGTTACAACTTACAACTCTCTGGAGTCTGGAGTGGAACCCGAGACGATTGTCTCCCACGTTTTCTGTTTGGATCACAGCCGTGAGCCGTCCGCCTCCAAAGTCCTCCCGCGTGCCATATGAATTGGTGCAACTCCTGTCCATTTCTCGGTACAAACAGCAGTTAGCTTACTGCAGGTCCACAGACACACGCAGCTGGGCCTGGGAATAAGGTTCGTACGATTCAAGCATGTGATCTGTAGCCATCGCCGATACTGGTATCCAATGCTTGTCATATCGCTCTGATTTTCTGGTCACCTCGAAATTAAACTTAAATATGGCAAGTTGTACAGCAACACGAGAATGCAGGCAGCAGCAGGACTGCAGAAGTCGAACAAATCAGTAGCAGATCTACAATGTTTCAAAGTCGTTCTAAGACCCATCAAGTGGTCCCTAAAGCTGTAGAAAAGACTAAACAGAATGGCATTTGATTGGGCAGCAGCAGCAAGCCCGCGTGATCAATGAAAAACGCAGTTCGGCTTCCGTATATCGAAATCCTTATTGTAGTAATTTATAGCTTTTGCTTCCATCAAGAACAGATGTGATTCAAACATCAAAGAAGATCTTCAGATGAATGAAGGAGGTGCAATCGACTGATACTTTTGCAAATGAACAGGTGTGCATGTTCTTTGCCATGAAGTTAACCTCAGATCAAAAGAACTCAACCTGAATCAACAAGAGTTGGTTTCATAAACGTTTTCGTCGAAGCGATCCCATAGATTAGGAATGTTTCCTTTGGTTATCCTTTCTGTATTAGCAAGAAAGCGTAACAATACATTTACATGCAGATGTCAATACAGATAAATTACGTGAATTTTTTCGCTTGCAAAAGGCTCGAACTTCGTCAACAAGAAATAATGTACAACATAGCAGAGGATTCAGAGCTGTTGACAGGCTACGGTTGCCTTCTGTTCTTCACCCTTATTAGCTTGTGTGCTCATATGGCTACACGCAATAAAACAACTTCCTTACATTGTCACGTTCAGTGGATTCAGGATATGCTGAACGTATAAATTTCCTAGATAAGCAAAGGAAGAAAATTGTGAGAGCGAATATCTACAAAATATAAATCTTTTTCCTATTCCATGAATCGTTAATCCATTGATTCATGCATTTCACAGTGGTAGAGAATGGCCTACAAACAATCTTCTGTAGTTGTTGAATAATACTACGATTAAAAGGTAGAATATCTTGTTTTAGAATTCTTTTTATTGAAAAAAAAAACACTGTAAAATCAATGTTAGTTTCATATAGAAAAATATTTACGCTTAGAATCTATTAGGCCACAAAGAATCGCTATCCAGGAAAATAGCATCCAAGATATGGAATGTGAAAAAACAAACTAGCTCATTGGAAAGATTTTTCTTTCGTTGATCAGCGTACAAGGAAAGGTGGTACCCTTCTTTATGTCATATGAAAATTTTTATAACACCACTAATCATGAAAATAAATATTTTTCTCCGAATACGGCCATTTTGTTACCAATTTTTTTTTTAATAAATGGAGGTTCGGCCAACGCCTACTCCCCCTAACTTTAACTTTGAAATTGCAACTGTACAAGGAAGGACATAGTATCCATGGGACCTCCCTTATCCCACAAGAACAGGGGTTTACAAGACTCGGTTAAACGGTGGTCACAACTACCGTGGGGATGGACAAACGGTAGCACCTCAGCCACATGAAGGAATTCGCTACTACAAAGCATCGGTCTATTTATGCTAAAAAAAAAATGAAGGAAAATGCACGTGTAGATGAATCCATCCAAGGTCACCAAAATCTATCAAATGTGTGTTTGTTTTCTTTTTGTTAAGCTACTGATGCATAGAAAAATTCAATTTCAAACATACTACTAAGTACCTAGGACCTTACAATTTTCCCATAATTTTAACAATGTTTTTTCTCGTCTATCGATGGGATTGTTGACTATGCTAGTGAATGGGATATCGATTGCCTCAGTTGGAGTATCATGTATATCGAGCTATTGTATAAGCCATGGGTTCAAAAGGTTAAATATATGGATTTTAAATGTTAGAAGATGATGTATATTAGCTTTGGTTTAGCCGCCCTCGATTTACCCTTGCCACATGGTTGAATATGTAAGTTGATCCTTAGCCTTGGGGTATTCATTCATGTGAGCTCCCAATTGAATCGTTGTGACACTTAGGTTTTATTTATCTTAACATGTGGGAACCTTAGTCCTGGTAGAAGCTTCTCTAAGTCCCACTTTAGGGTGTACATGAGAGATAAATTCTCATTTGATTTAAAAGGCATGTGATAGTCCTTGGGAAACAAGAAGGCTTGTGATGACCCTTGGAAAAGTCTCCACATGAGTGAGACTTGGTTCGACCCGTTGATGAACCTAAGGACATGCATCAATTTGGCCTAGAGGTTTATATGTGGGTGGATTTGGATGGCTGAATATGTGTTTTATCTTTACCTTGGTGGTCTAGACTAATTGATTTTTTTCTCTTATGAGAGAAGAATTCTTATTTGAAATAGGGGGTATGTGATAATCATGAGGCATACGATGACCCATGAGAAAGTTTCCACATGAGGGACACTTTGTTGGACACATGGATTAACCCAAGGGCATGCATCCCCTTAGCCTAGAGGTATATATACATATGGAGTTGGATGGGTGGATATGTGCTTTCTCTTTTCCTTGGTTGTCTAGATTGATCGAGCAAGCTTAAACACATGAAAGATCTCTCTCTTTATTTGGATGAAGAAAAGACTAATCGATTGCCTCTTATATAGATCAAACAATGCCTTTTTCCCCCATATGTGGGATGTATTCTATCTGCACCCGATGCATATGTGTGAATTTGTAGCTCACAGGTTCTCTTTCATCAGTCCTCTCTAGTAAAAGCACCCTCTATTCATACTTAATGTGGCCGAAAACCTCTATTGAGGTTCATGTTTGGTGAACTTTGTAAGGAAGCTTCAATGTTTTCTCCCCTTTTTCTATGTCCAATTAGAAATCTCACTCCGTATACTATACAAGAGATATTAGATCAATTTTAAGAACTCCTTTGAGCTATATTGCAAGAAAGTTATGAAGCAAATAGTTTCGAAGCTTTGCCAAGGATATTTCTAAATGGTTTTCTTAGAGTATCAGAAAATATGAGAGGAAAATATGCCCCTAGAAGTAGAGCATAAAGGTAAAATAAGAATATTGGGATCTTGAAAAAGGGAAGGCTTCAAGAAAACAATTATTTAAGACGTTTCGACTTCAAAGAATGGTGTTTCTTGTACATTAAAGGAGAAAGCGTGGACGTTTCACGAGGTTATAGCAGTTGAAGTATCAAAGGGGACTACTAAAATAAATTGATGTTGGAGAGGTACACCTAAGTTCTCTTTGTTTTCTTTTTTCTTAGCATCATCTTATATTGATGAAGCATCTGGATGCTTGAAAGAAGAAGTATCAAAGTTAGAATGAGTCACCTCCAATTTGCATGAAAAGTAATCGATAGAATGGAAGATTTCATTGGATATAACATTATCTTTTAGTTGGAAATATGGAGATAAATAATCTAGAGAGTTTCTGGAATATATATACACTCAATTCATTTTACATGTGATGTATCAAGCATAAAAAAGGGGATCATATATGATTATTGTTCTACACTTGCAAATCCTTACACGTTTTCATAAGGTTAGATAAATATTTGGGCACACAAGTAAGTATGGAAGTGCCTGAAAGGATTCTAAAAATGGAAGAAATGGAATAATCAAAACTTAAAACACCATATGCAAAGTCTCCAATGGATCAAAGTATGGATGAAGCTATAATGGAGATAGGTGCTACTCAGATTCATTTATTTATCTTTGCACAAAGTGCTAAAATAGTGCATGTAATGATGAATTCGAAATGAAGTAGGTGAAGTCCAAATGTACATAATTTTGCATGAATTAATCATCCAAGTTATGCATTTAGGTCATAGATTAATAGAAAAAGCTTTTTTTAGCATGGAATGGTGTCAAATACTAAAGATGATTAGAGATTCAAAATTGAATGTTCATTATAGATTGGCATGAATGGAGATTATGAGCATATGTTGAATATAAGAGAGGTTAAATATTTGGAACTTATGCATGCTAAGCATTTTTTTGAGAAGATATATATGATTTTCGGCATACGTTAAGCATGCATTTTAGTGAATTGAATCATGTATCAATGGTTATGGGACAAGAGAAATTCAAGTTTATTTAAGTTAAAGTTTAAGATAGGAAATGACTTCCTTGTACGAAGTCAAAAGCATAAAAGCATAACATTACGTATATGACATATGGCTCGTATGATTTTTATGTGTTCCTTAATACAAAATCCCCAAAAAAAATGTAACATGAATAGTAAACATTACGATTAGAGTCCTCTATATGGATTCGCAAGGTCCATAAACCATGAGTTGGGAGTAATAAGAACCTTGATTGAAAGGGATACACAAGAGAAACTGGATGGTGTTTTGAAAACCCTAAACATAATGATGGATTAGCCTAAAGGAAATGTTTCATAATTATGAAAGATATTATATTTTTAAAGCATTGTTTCTTTCTTCGATATGGTTCTCCCTTTCTTTGATAAATATGAACCATATGGAGCTTCAAAATGCATTTTCGGTTAGAGATAAAGAGTTGTAAGTCCTTTCTACGTAAACACATGCACTTAGTCCTTGTTTCATGTATATGGAGACAAGGAATTCAAAGATGAAATTCAAGATCATAGAGACTAATAAAAAAGCATTGAGAGGACAAAGAAAGTGGAAATGCAGAGGATGTAAGTCTACATATTGGAGAGAGAACCCATTGATATGAGATATTGGAGAGAGAACCCATTGATATGAGATAGTGGGAACCCAGTCCCTTTGAAACTTTTTTGTGATGGACAAAGAGGTTGAAAGAGACTCAAGATCTAATAGAAAACATCATGATAAGCCTTAAAGGTAAGAACAATAAGGATAAGGTCTTATGTTCATGAAAAGGTAAAGAGATGTACTTATTTGGACAAGTTAAATACACTTGATTGTATTTATAGAACTCTAAGGTGACATCTGCCTTAGAAAAGGCTATCCTTTATCCTCTTAAGAAGATGCATTCTTTTCAATAGAATGCATAGTCAAAGTTGACGATAAAAACTTTAACAAGTCTTTTGAGTTCAATTTCAAAAGCAAGAAGCTTACTAAAAGTTGAGCCCATCAAACTATAAAGCCTTGAATGCTAGAATGATCTATAAAAGGTCATTTTTTCAATCTTTAGATAATTCAAACATCTCCAATAAATTTCTAGAACGGTGTGAGATATGATGCCAAGAAAAAGGTATTCTTAAATCTTCCAAGATCTTGGAATTAAAAGCAAGGAGAAATTTGAATCATTTAAATTCAAATTCACTCAATAGATAGGAGATCTAGAAAGAGGTTTCCTTGACTAAGGGAAAGGCGTCTTAATGGATTAATAGATATTGTTTCTCAATTATTCTATTGCTTTCAAGGAATTCGTCAAGTAAAACTAACCCATTCCTCTTTGACAAAGCATCAGTGCCATCGGAGGTTAGTATACATAAATATTTACGATATGAACAAAAGTTGGTTCACGATAGTCAATACTAGTTCTCTTTTGAAGAACATGTCAAGCTAAGATGAACAAAGAACTTTGGTAGAGACCTAGAAAAATGATCTACCATGTAATTCCAATTCCAATCTAGACTTTTCCAAATGGATATAACCATGTAAGAACAAGAAAACATTCCAAAGGTTAATCCAACCTAAGGGAAAAAATAGGGATGAGCAAGATAAGGATCCTTCTTAGAAGGCAATGAACTTTCAAAAGTGGGTTTATGGTCTATCAATCTAAATACTTGAACATTATGTTTCAAGAAGAATTGATTGATATAAATCCACCTAACTTGCCAAGGCATGCGAAAATAGTAGATCTACTCACGGTATTGAGCATTTCTAGTTAGGGACTAAGTAGATCCACTTTTGAATTCATACCTTTTTTTAAGTCCTATAAATGCAAATACAATACAATTCTATTTGAAAAAAACTATAAATGATTAGCTCAAGCAAACAACATCAGAACATGCTTCTTCTTTCAATTGAAAGTGGAAGATGAACTCTAGTTTTTGGCCGTTTCAAGATAGAAGTATGACCTCTATTGGATACTTCCAAAATTATACATTCCTAAGAATATAAAGGGTGTATGGAAATGTAAGACATTATGGAGCTTGAAATTTGTAAAAATTTCAAAAGGAAACAATTAAGCTAGTGCCATCCAAGAAATTCACCCATGTCACTAGTCCATAAGTACAATGCATGCATGTACATTCAATTGAATTGAGGGAAAGTAATTTGATAATAGATTATGATTCCTCTCCTTTTAGATTTAGAAAAGAATTAACACTTATATATACATTATGGGAGATGAATTTAAAGAGAGACATAACCATGAACAAAGCATAGATCATGGTGCACGGGGAAATACTCCACATACTATGTTGGAGTCTGAGGTATGTGGAAGCATGCAAACAACACAAGGACAAAGAAGAAGAAGAATATTAGAGCACAAAACACAATACTGGATGTATTACCAATTGAATGTACGAAGATAAGTCACCCATTCGGGTTAAAGGCATATATACAAGCCAAGGGGACTCCTAAAGAGGGAAAAAAAGTGCCCTGACAGTCCTAAGTTTGTTCACACACATCACTACCAAAATATATCAACAAATCCCCCTTGGGAGTGATGTGGCTGAATAAGGAGCTCGCACTCATGTATAAGGAAGTGCCAAGCTATGTGGAAAGAGGTCAATCCAAAAAAGAAAAAAGGCCTAAAGCCTTTGGGAAAGCTTCAAAAGCCTTTGTGAAAAGGTCTGCAATGTTATCCTATGTGGGAACATATGCCAAATTGATCTCTCCCATAGAGAACGTCTCCGTGAAATAACAATAATGCACCTCAATGTGCTTTTGTGCAAGCATGGAACACAGGGTTCCTGAGAACTTCCAATGGGATCTAATTGTTAGTGAAGATGGTGGTGGTAGAAGACTGGCCAATGCCCAAATCAACCAAAAGTCACCTGAGCCACACACACTCAACAATGGTTGTGAAAGCTACCCTATACTCAGTCTCACAATTAGAAGTGGACACAATAGGTTGCTTCTTCCTCAACCAAGATATGCATGAGCTACCAAGCATGAAGCAAAAACCATTAGTGGACATGAATGGCATAGTAGCCAACCTAGTTAGAGTAAAACAAAGCATTTCATTCTCACAATAGTGATCCCCCCTTGACATTAAACAAGCCAAGTAGACAAGTACCACCTCAAGTAGCAAAACATGCACTTAACTGCCTGCCAATGCTTCATACCTAGGCAATGCATAAACCTGCTCATTCAAGCAACATCAAACTAAATAGCAGGTGGGGTAATGCATAAGTAAATCAAGCATCCAACAACTTGCTAATAGAAAACAGCATCAAATTCATTTCCAATGTCATGAAGACTCAATCATAAACCTCTTTCTATAGGAGTGGCAATAGGATTGCAACATTCAAGGCCAAAATGCAGCAATAATGTGTCAATATATTTTGTTTGACACAAAGCTATTCTGCCATGAACTGCATAAGTTAAATGCCCAAATAATGATGGAAATGCCCCAAATCAGACATCGCAAAAGAGGCATGCAAAGCATCCTTAAAATCAGCGATATGCTTCTCATTAGGACCAATGAGCAGCATATCATCAACATAGACAACAATGATCAGAAGCACATCATTTGCATGCTTAACATATAAGCTGATCACAATTGTTCTATTCTCAAAACCATGTGCAATCAAGTAGGCATGTACCTTTTCATACCAAGCACATGGTACTTGCTTCAAACCATATATTAATGCCTTTTTCAACCTTCAAACTTTGTTTTCATTCCCTTTTTGCACAAGACCACAAGGCTAAAATACATACACTTCTTCATGTAAGTCAACATTTAGAAATGGAGTTTTAACGTCAAACTGATGTACATTCCAAGCATTATGATTTGCAAGTGCATAAGATCCACTCATGGTGGTCATTCGGCAAGTAGGTGCAAAAGTCTTATCAAAATCAATGCCTCTTTCTTGAGCATAACCTTTTGCAGCAAGCTTAGCCTTGTACCTATCATTTGTTCCATTAGGTTTATGATTCAAACTGTATACCATTTAGTGCCAAAGACCTTTTCGAATCAAGGCAATCACATAAAGATCAAGTACCATTCTTCATAATAACATCATATTCTAATTGCATAGCAACCATCCAGTTTTTTGAATTTTGTGCTTCATCAAAAGAAATAGGCTCATTCTCATCACTATTGGTGCATTTTGTCCAAGCCTACATGCTTTATATGCTTGATATTATGAGCATTTGTAAGTCACATGTGTAGTCATGTGAACACCTCTTGTAAAAGAGTACATTTTATCTCTTGTAATTGTGAAAAAGAAAGGAAAAGAATGGGTTACCTCATCCATGATGTAAAAAGCAAACTCGTGGCTCTAACTACCTAGAACCACGAATTACTAAGCTGAGGGAATAATTCCTAACTTTGGGGATCAATTTTGGGTGGAGCCATTCAAATTCAAATTCAAAACTCCCTCCAAGAGTAGCTATAAAAAGAGCAAGAAGGAAGAGGCGATTAGCAAGCCTTGTACGTGACCACTTCATGTCATTTTGTAGAGATTGAAGAGCTTACTCCATAGTTCTATCATTCTACTCCCATTGTGCAAATATTCATTGGCAATTTCGTTGTAATCATATGTGAATTTATACATTCATCATTCTCTACTTCTCTGTTTTGTTCTCTGCTATACTCACTCAGAGTAGTAACTTCAGAAGCTCATAAAATCCAGATATACTCTTTGTTTTTAGTGTTCTAATATGCGTTGGATAGCTCTCATAGTCTTATTTCTAAAGATAAATTTTTATCATCATTGAGGTTGTAATCTCGGAGAAATTTGCATTTTACTAGTCACTGGTCTATCTCTATAAAGCCCCAAGAATGGCTGACATGTTCCAGTTTTTGTTAAAATTTGTTCTTAGTCCTTAGTTGATCATTCGAAGTGCTTTAACTTGTATTAGCAAGATTTCTTAGTCTATTTTCTATGCTCAGAAGGAATTTATCTAATTCCTACCAGGTTGAGAGCATTGTTCATTTGTTCTAGCAAGTGTATGTACAAAAATAGCAACTTTTGGAAGATAGTCATCTTGCAACTAGTCTCTCTTGAGTGAAACTTTTGAGGTACATGTTCCAAAGTACTTGGCTGATACTTTTGCATCCTCTATATCAACCCTCTCATCAACAAGTGCATCATGTAAATCTACATGAAAATGGAATGATCTACATCATCATGTGAAACCTGTAAAGGTTGAGAATTAGCCTGGTTTGGACCAGCACTTGACTTTCCACCTAAAAAAAGAGACAAGAAAGTGTTATACACATCTTTGGAGCTAAATGATGTCTCCATAGTACATGAAAGTAATGGTTGAATTGCATCTTCCACAAAAACAATGTCACGGCTAACCAAAATCTGTTTAATCTGTGGATGATATAGATGATAGCCTTTGCTTTCAAAACTATACCCAACAAAAATACATTTTATTGCTTTATCATCCATTTTTTTGCATTATTGTTAAGGCACTAATGCATATGCCAGACAATCGAAGACATGCAAATGAGAAAAGGTGGATTGTGACTATGTCAAGACTCATATGAAGATTGCAATGCTTTGGTGGGAAACTTGTAAAGTTCATATGTTGCAGATGTAATAGCCTCAAGCCAAAAGCTATGTGGTAAAGCTTGACTTTTGACCATACATCTCGCCATCTCCATGATAGAATTGTTCTTTCTTTTAGCAAATCCATTATGCCTAGATGTATACAACATTGTACACTGATGTTTAATCCCACATTCAACCAGAAATATTAAAATCAGAAGACATGTATTCCCTCCCTTGATCAGAATGGAGGGTGCCCATTTTACATGCTGACATATTTTTAGCCAAAAACATTCACTTTTGCATCCTCCGAGATCTTCTTGGTCTCATGCCACTTCCTCTTGTTGTATCATCTGCATGTGCCTTTCTTACTCCTTGAGTCTTCACAGTGGCCAATCCAAGTTCCTCATCAAGGCTTTTGTCTAGACTGCTTGATTCTCCATCAAAGTCTTCAAAATATATAGACTTTTTATGACCAACAGAAAACTTTTATTTACCTTTCTTGGATGTGGATGATGAATTTGCTAGACTAAAATTTTGTGCAATCTTCCACTCCACCAGTTTGTGTGGAACTATTGCTATGTGACACATCTTGTCCACTTAGGACTTGAGATTCTACACTTGAGTTTTCATCATTTCCTTTTTCATTTGAGTCAACCAGAAGTCCTTTTTTGCATCAACATAGAAGCTTGACATTTCATCAAACATCACATCTTTGCTTACGTTCACCTGTCTTGTGAGTCACTTGTAACATTTATATACATTTTGCTCAAGAGGGTACCCAATGAAGATACATTTTTCTTCTTTTGGATCAAACATCATCCTCAACTCATTTGTAACATGTACATACGCAATGCAATAGAATAATTTCATGTGTGATAAGTTTGGCTTTTTACTTGTAAACTTCTCTTTGGGGTATTACTTGATGTGCATCAACACTCCGAGTTCTATTCATAATGTATATATTAGTGTGCACAACTTCTACCCAATAACAATGAGGCATATTTTTTTCATCCACCAAGGCTCTTGCTATTTCTATAGTATGTATATTTTTGCATTCAAACAATACCATTTCATTGTGGTGTGTAGCTTCATGAAATTTGCCTTTGAATTCCTCGACTCTTCACTACAAGGAATACGCGCACATAGTGATGGTTAATGCGACACAATTTTGTTGCTACAAAATTGCATAAAGCATCGCAAGAAGCATCGAACACGAAAAATACGACGTATTTATCGGCGTGTGGTGCGATGGGATATGTGACACTCACATTGAGCATCACTAAAGAGAGGATTTAAAGGACGAGAAATACGACGTATTTATCGGAGTGTGGTGCGATGGGATATGTGACACTCACATTGAGCATCACTAAAGAGAGGATTTAAAAAAGCATCGCATAAGTGATGCTAATTTGCATCACATAAATGACAATAATTAACATCACTTCTATGACGCTAATTGGAGGAGCCTTTACGATGCCATAGCATCGAATACACGATGGTTTTTTGACGAAAAAAATTAAAACATTGGAGGCTCTTCGATCGGCATCTTCACACATCTGATCAATGAGCTCTCCAACATTCACAATTGCGTTGCACTTACAAGTTGAAACAATCGCTTGCAAGATTGTTGTTTTGTCTAATCTCTATCTTATTGTCTCTCTGTGTCTTTGTTTCTCTCTTTCTACCTCTTTCTCTCTTTGAATTATCTCCCTCTCTCTGTCTCTCTTTATTGCACGTTATTCAAGAAACTAGTAAGGGCTATTATGGAATGGCCACATCCAAGGAACCTGGAAGAGCTGCAGATCTTCCTAGGTTTATCAGGTTTCTATCAAAGATTCATTAAGAACTATGCCAAAATTGCTGTCTCGATGACGGAATAGCTTGAGAGGAACAGAAGCAAAGTATGGAGAAGTTGAAAGTAGCAATTGCTATAGCTCCACTTTTACACATAGCAGATCCCAACAAACCATTTGTGGTTGAGACTGACATGAGTGATTTTGCTATACGAGCGATTTTAGTACAGGATGGTCGACTAGTAGCTTTTGAGAGCAAGAAACTAGAATCGGCTCAGAAGAATTACTCCGTCTATGAGAAGGAGTTGCATGCAATAGTCCATGCTTTGAAGAAGTGGCGTCATCATTTATATGGTGCCAAAGTTACGATAGTGTTTGATCAAGAGAGCATTAAGTGGCTTTCTAATCAAACATACCCTAAAGGTCGTAAGGCCCGATGGGCAGAGACCCTTCAGGAGTTTGATTATGAGCATCGGTATAGGAAAGGAAAGTTTAATGTGGTGGGTGATTCACTTAGCCGCATGCCTATGCTCAATGG
Source organism: Ceratopteris richardii (assembly GCA_020310875.1). Classification (NCBI taxonomy): domain Eukaryota; kingdom Viridiplantae; phylum Streptophyta; class Polypodiopsida; order Polypodiales; family Pteridaceae; genus Ceratopteris; species Ceratopteris richardii. Next base: position 71,525 of record MU261927.1, read on the forward strand.
ACTGAGTTTTGCTCATATCACTAGTGAGCTACTTGAGTCCATTAGAGGGAAATGTAGTCTTGATCCTGCAGGTTCCGAGATTTGGGAAGCCATAGAGAATGGGGATCATAATATACGGGTTTCTAGTGAGGATGGAGTATCGACGGGTACTCAAGAAGGATTCAAGTGGAAGAATTACAGTGTCCATGATGGATATCTGTTATATAAAGGTAAGGTGTGTGTCCCTAGAGATATTGAGATGAGACGGCATATTTTGTATGAGTGTCATGGCACACCTAGTGCAGGACACCCTGGAGTTAACAAGACTTATGATCTTGTTAAGAGGCAGTTTTATTGGCCTGGACTTCATAAGGACATCCTAGAGTATGTGCTTAAGTGCAACAAATGCCAGGTCAACAAAGGTGAGAGGTTGAGGATTGGAGGACTACTCCACCCAGTGGATATTTCTATTGGGAAGTGAGAGAGTATCTCCATGGACTTTAAAGTCGGATTACCTAAGACACAGAGAGGGCACGAATCGGTATGGGTAATTGTGGATAGGTTAACCAAAATGGCTAGGTTTATTCCGACACGTACTAGAGTGAAGACACCAGAGTTGGCTAGACTTTTTGTGGAGAACCTGTACCGGTTATATGGTCTTCCTTTAGACATAGTTTTCGATCGGGATAGGAAATTTACTAGCCACTTTTGGAGAGGGGTCTTCAAAAGGTTGGATATGAGACTTAACATGAGTACGGCCGAGCATCCATAGTCAGATGGGCAAACAGAGAGGGTTAACCCAATCTTAAAGGATATGCTTCGAGCATATGTGAATGAAAGGCAAACTAATTGGAAAGAGTAGTTACCTATATTAAAGTTTGCATATAATAGTGCCAATCACTCTTCCACTGGGCATAGTCCATTTATGTTTATGTATGGATTTCAGCCAAGAGCTCCTTATGCAGTAGGCCTGCAGAATGAAAAAGTTCAAGCTGCAAAGGACTTCTTGGAAGAGATGAATGATATGCTTAAACTTGCTAAGGACAGCATTAGAGAGCTCAGGATAGAGCTAGAGCCTATGCTGACCCTCAAAGGAGAGATATCAACTTTGACGTAGGAGAGCAAGTCTCTCCTAGAGTTCCATCTAGCTCTGAAACCATGAAGACAGGACCTTGTCCAAAACTATCTCCTAGGTATTGTGGACCTTTCCAAATACTTAAGAGAATAGGAAAGATGGCTTACGAGCTCCAACTTCCAGAGAATAGTCAAATCCATCTAGTTTTTCATGTTAGCCGGCTTAAGAAAAGCGTGGGTGAATCTGACAACCTCATTCCAGATAGTGAGGTAGTAGAGCCTATTTTTGTTCAATCTACTCCACATGAGCCTGAGAGCATACTACACATTCGAGAGAAACAGACAAGAAGTCACTTGTATAAAGAGTGTCTAGTAAAGTGGAAAGATAGTTTAGAAGATAGTGCCACATGGGAGCGGGTTAGCACCCTTCAGAGACGGTTTCCCAATTTTGGACTACCTTCCTAAGATTCTTCTTAAGGGGAAGGATATGGGGAAACAACATGGAGACACGACCATGTATTTCTATACATGGGGATATAGTGGGAGTGGTGGTTCAAATATTTCTCTCTCTATCAGACCCTCTAGTACCATTTTTGAGGACAAAAATGGAATTAAGGGGAAGGAAACGTCACATGGAGTATCATATGAATAGGAAGTAGAGGTGAGACCCTCCTCTAATACATATAGAGTATGATACTCATATGAGTGCCAAGTGGCACTCATATGAGGAGCTTTGACTATGACCCATTTTGGGTATGTAGAAGAGAGAGAGTAATTATTTGAAATCACCATGTGGCTGGGCGGCAAGACGAACTGAGAACTCCGTGTATCTTGGGCGGCAGCTCTGTCTCAAAACTTGTGCAGAGAAGACGACATAAAAAGTTGGGGAGCTCATTGGAGCGGGCAACGACACACACACACACACACACACACACACACACACATATATATATATATATATATATATATATATATATATATATATATATATATATATATATATTTGTATATATATATATGTGTGTGTGTGTGTGTGGAACAAGGGGTTCCAAGTCCTTGGGTTTTGCCAAGTGTCCCTCATGTGGAAACTGTCCCAAGAGTGGTGACATGACTTCTAATTTCCCAAGTACTATCACATGCCTTCTAAATCAAATGAGGATTCTTCTCTCATGTACACCCCAAGGTGGCACTTAGAGAACCCTCTCCCAAGACCAAAGTTCCCATGCCTTAGGATAAATCAAACCTAAGGCTCACGACCATTCAATTTGGATCTCATATGAAAAAATACGACACGGTTTAAAATCAAGGCTTCAACCTCAAGCTTCAAGCATGTTCCAAGGCTAAAACAAGGGCTATACTAAGCAAAATATACATTAGCTTCTAACCTTTAGAATCCAAATATTTTTTCTCTCCTACCCATGAATTATATGATAAACATGTTTCATGTGTTGATGTTAGGATGTGATGTATCATCACCTATTTCAAAAAATCAGGAACTCGAAATTTTTGCAAACTACTAAACCATTTTGCATGGCTATTCATGTGTGATTTGAAGCACCTAAATAAAAACACCAGAAATTACCATTTGATTTTGAAACATTTGCAGACATTGTGTTCCTCAATGATGTTGGACCATAAACAACTTCTCCAAATAATATGCACTTCTCAATGCATAGTTGTTTTGTCCTTTTTTGGTGTTTTGATTCTTAAACTTGCAATCGCATTCAAAGTGACTAGGTTCAACACAATTCTACCATCCCTTACTATCATTGCCTAAATCATTTCTTTGGAAATCTATATGAATTCTTTAGCTCCCCTACCTCAAAACTCTCCTCTACCTCTTGTATTAGTTTGTTGTTGACCTTAGTCCTAGTTATTGTTTCCTCTTCCACTTCTAAAGCCTTTACCTTGGCCTTTTCCTCTACTTGAGTAGAATACCTACTCACAACCAGATTTTTGTTGTGAGTTTTAGTCTTCATCAAGTTTATTTTCTTTGATTAGCAACATGGACACAAGATACTCAAACTTTGGAATATTTTCTATGATCTGAATAGAAGTTTTGAATCACTTATATGCAGTTTCTAAACAACAAAGGAAGCTATCAACCTCATCATCTTTATGTACATTGACATCAATAGATGCAAGTGACTCACTTACACTTTTGATTTTTAAGGTAGACTCACTTAATGACATGCTCTTTTTCTCTCCTATATGTACTTCATTCTTGAGTTGCAATTTATGTTCCTTTGTTTTGGTCTCATACAATGTGAACAAACTCTTCCACAACTCTTTGGGAGTTTTGGCATCTTAAATGTGCCCAATCATGCCGTCTTGTATGCCAAGAGATAGCCAATACATCACCTTCCATGCTCCTTGGTTCCACTCTTCATATGCTCTTAACAATTTTGCTGTCTGATTCCTCA
>MU261928.1:0-84241 GCA_020310875.1 Ceratopteris richardii
CTTTTGAACCTAGTAAGCTCGATAAAATCCAATGATTTACTGAACATGTATGCACATTCATCTTTGCTACTAATATGATGGATTTGTACTTCTTTTCCTTGCACCTTTTCGATCACAAAATGATAGTGAACTTCAATGTGTTTGCTCCAAGCATGAAACATGGATTTGTGGCTAGGTATATGCTACTCATATTATCACAATAGATAGGTATCTCCTTGACCAACATATTTAAGTCTTCAAATATCTTCTTTAGCCACATGCCTTCACATGTAATTTGAGCCAAAACTCTATATTCATCTTTGGTTGATGACAAAGTAACTGTGGATTGCTTCTTTGAGCTCCACAAGATGAGCTTCTTCCCTAGCATCACCACATAACCACTTGTGCTTCTCCTATCATCCTTTGAACCTTCCCAATCAACATCGGAGAATCCTTTGACTTACAAATTACTCTCAAAAGGATCAAATAAAACTTCCTAAATACTACATTTAAGATATCTTAGCTTTTAGCCACAAGAAGATGTGGCACTTAAGAATCTTGCATGAATTGAGAAAGATATCTTTGACTTACAAATTACTCTCAAAAGGATCAAATAAAACTTCCTAACTACTACATTTAAGATATCTTAGCACTCTTTTAGCCACAAGAAGATGTGGCACTTAAGGATCTTACATATGACAATTGAGGTCTTGTAAATATGGCATATATCAATCAACCAATTATGGTCCTAAACATTTTCAGGCCATGCACTTCATCTCATTCCATTGGGATAATCTTGAAATTGACTTCCATAACATGTGCCAATGGCTTGCAGCCTATGAGAGAAAATGTTCCCAACACATATTGTATGTACTTCCTTTGCATCAACCAAATACCATTCGATTTGTACACAAACAATACCTAAGACATATCTTAGCTCTCCCAAATCTGAGATATTCAACTCTGATTCTCTTCTTCTCTTTATTTCCTTTTTCCTTCTTTTTCATCACCTATTACAATGAAATCATCTACATATACACATAGGTAGAAAACGTTTTCACATTCTCTTCTTATGAATGGTGATGGATCCGCCTTGCTTTGTTCGTAGCCAAATTCAAATAGGTACTCAACATAGCTTGATTCCAAGGTCTAGGTGCTTGCTTGATTCTATATAATGCCTTCTTCAACCTACAAACATGAGTTGATTTCTTGCAATCTTCAATCTTAGAGGTTGATCCATATACACTAGCTCTTCTAGCTCTCCATTCAAGAAGGCATTGTTTACATCCGATCTCCAACCCTTAATTGTAGCGAAGCAATGAAAGTCGTGATTGATGTGTACTTTTCCACAAGACCAAAGGTTTCCTCAAAGTCAATTCCATAAGTTTGAGTGAACCTTTAGCAACTAACCTTGCCTTGTACCTTGCTATGCTCCCTTTTGAATTGACTTTGATCTTGAATACCCATTTGTTGCAAAAAACCTTCATGTCTTTCATTCTTGGAATTAAGGTCCATGTGTTGGTGTCCTCCAAAGCCTAGATTTCCTCCTTTATACCTTCCCTTGCTTGCATCTTCATAACATGTAGGTTTCCATTCCAAGATGTTGATCTTGATGAGCCGTCATCCATATTTGGATATTGAGGACCACTTATGTCCATGTATGTTTGCGTATCTCCTCTTCATTATTGCTCCTAGCTTTAGTTTCACTTCAAGTTTCATATGTTCCAAAGGTACATACCATGGTAATACTTAATCAAACTTCACATTACTTGATATCTTGAGTTCCTTAATCTTTGATTGTAGCACCTATATCCCTTTTTCTCACCTTCATATCCTATGAACACACATTTTTCCACTCTAGCATCCATTTTGCTTCTTAATTCACTAGGTATGAAGACATAACATGCATTAGAACATCAAGATTTTACCATTCTTGAGAGAAAGATTTGTCATAGTCCAAATTAATTCATGAAGATAACCATAGTCTCATGATGAGTCATGGAATTTTCTATCCTCGTAAAAATCCATAAGTACTTATGTATCCTAGGACTTTAGTCTTGTTGAAGAATGAATATGGAAGACCTAAAAGCCGTGAGTTAAAAGGTTGGTATTCAACGAACCATCCAAATTAAATTTTAATTTGAATTCTCTATCTCCTAGATTGTAGGAAAATATGAGGAATCTCATCAAACTTATCCTACATGAAATTTTAATGAAAATATGGATGTTAGAGTCATGGAAAACCACGAGGAGAACTCCATGGAGTGTTTATAAACACTATGTACTTGTAATTGATAATAGATGAATATACAATCAATTTTCATCATTATCTTGCTTGCTGCTCATTTCTCTCTGCCATCTTCTTCAAGTTTGTAGAATTACAGAGTTTGGATCTCAAAGCTCACATGTTCATTTTGCATGAATAAGGACTCATTGAAAAGTTTCTACTTGATTGATTCAAAGTTTCATAGCATTTGGATTTCCCTATTGTGTGCTATAGCAAATTCATTGTCTTGGGGTCTATGCCTACTACTTCCTAAAACATAGGGGCATCCCCTTGATGATATTAAGCCTCTAATCAATGCATAACTTATTTATAAATCCACGTCTTGTGCATTACAGACTCATTATTAGACAATTTACTCTATGAGTAATTAGAACAATTATAATCAAGCTAAGAACACTGAGAATTTGAAGTTGATCTTCTCTTCCAAAAATAGATTATTTTTCATAGTCAAAACTTCAAGTTGATAGGTTTTTTTTGCTCCAACTATCTCTTTGTAATAATTCTTCATGGATTTCACCAATTAGGTTGGTCTCAATATTCTAGGGAATTCTCTTGGTCTAGTTAGAGGGAACTCTTGCATGCATCTTTGGTGCCTATTTCTTCTAGGTCTTTCTTGTTCACCTCTATCATTGTCTAATTGTGATCTTTATCTTCCTAAAGGAATTACAAAACTTACCTCTAGTCACTCCCTAGAATTATCCTTTTGACTTCCTAGAACATGAGAGGATCTAGCCCATGCTACTTATGGGGTGAGTAGACCAATGTGGAGGGAACACTGATTCACCCTTTCATGTGTAGGCATGTTTTCCATGTTATGGTTAGTGCCCATATGAAAGGCCAAATGGTCAGCAAACACTTTTGTATATGTTCCTTAATAAAACATATAGTGGTATAATGAGCCATAAGCTGTAATTTCGACTGCATTTGTACCACGTACAAAATCTATCTTTGAGCTCCTCTGTACTGTGTTTTTCTATATATTTTGTGTCCTCTGTTCAGATACTGTTTGGAGTTCTTAGAGATTGGTTTTTTCTACTATGAGGGTATTATCATGGACCTATCATGAAGGAGAGTTTAGCATGGTGCATTGGTATCAAAATACTTCACTAATATGAGAGCATTTTGATGCAAAAGCTTTGTTCCTTTTGTGCGAACGAAGCAACCACTTGCCTACCCACCCAAGGCTTTCTATAAGGCTTATGGCTAAGGTAGCAACCAAGGCATAAAACATGGCATACCTTGTTATCCAAGTCACCAAATTCATTGTTGGCACTGTTGGCTGCATGTGAGGGAGGACCTCAACTATCAAGGAAGACAGAGGTTCCCGACACTTCTCGAGAGGTCATCCCAATTTGTTCCACTCAGAGCTTGGTTAATTGAAAAGCTGTCTTACCACTAACCTACACTCTTGTGGTGTCTAAATAAGGGGAAAGACTAAGGTTCACATTACCTTGAACATGTTTTGGTCCCTCAAAGATTCTTTCTTTGCTTTCAAAGCCTGTTCTAAAGCATTTTTGGGGGTGATTCTTGGAGCCATTTTGGAGTACTTTTGCACATATGTCTTTTTACATAGGTTCAAGAACATCACCAAGAGCACTTCTTTGACAATGAATATTCACCTTTGGGGCTATGTTGTTCAGCCTAATAAATCTACAGGTTTCTTAAAAGGTTTTAGTTGTGGTGGGAGTAGCCACAAAAAGTATATGCAAGTTTGGAGCCACAAGAATAGAGTTGACAAACACTTGAAGGTGTATTTGGCTAGTGTTTGGGTTGCGAATTTGGCCTTTAGGTGCCATCTTACTACATATATTGAGCACATACACACTATGCACGCTTCTATGGATATCGCCTATGTATGTCCATGTGGTCATTGATATAGTAGTTATGTGTTTGCATAAGCCTTTCATCTTGATAAAGAGGGTTGTGGTGAGGTGTTCTTAACTAGGGAACACCTAAATGTCAGTATCTCTTTGGTTATGCAAGTGGAAGACTTACCCAGCCTCACCATAGGAGACATATGTTGGTTGTTTGTAGGTGCACGATAAGCCAAGCTAGCTTCTTTTGGTTAACTGATTATATGTAGTGGAGTCAGTGATTGCCTGTGCAGGTTTACATCTCAGTATTTGTAGTTTTATAAACATTTTTCACTTATCATATGCTCATTTTGTAGAGGTGACTCTGGTAAATTTTTTCTAGATTTTTTGTTTTTCTAACAATATAGTGGTCAATTTATTCCTTGATACACTTATGGTGTGAGCACATGTATTCTCACATAATCCTTTTGGTTGGTCATTACTGTTCATCAATTCATTTTTCTAGGAAGAATCTCCTAAATTCTTTCCCAAAATCTGACCTTGGTCATCCATTTAAGCATTAGTGGTGTTTTGACTCTTCTAGCTCTATTACCATTCTATTAAGTTCTGTATCATCATGGCATCAGAGGTCTCAAGCACATCCAGTGGATCCGGTTCTAGTGCTAGTGTTCTGAGGAGGAGCTATAACCTATAGGGCAAATACCATTTTGAGATCCAAAAATTTGATGGCACAAACTTTTCTCAATGGAAGAATCAGATTAAAGATATGTTGATTCAGAGGATGCAATGGAAGCCAATAAATGGGATCTCAAAGAAGCTTGCTAACATGGATGAAGATAATTGGTATGAGTTGGATGAAATGGCTAGGTCTACCATTCGAACTTTGAAAGTGCAAAGGAGGTTTGGAAGACATTATGCAATACATATGAAAAAGAAATAGCATCAAATAACGTGTATCTGATGAGAAAATTATATGAACTTTGCATGAAGGACACACTTAGTGTTGTTGCTCATCTAAATGAGTTTGATGCTATATTCTCCCAGTTACACGCTCAAAAAATGGAGATGTATAATGAAATGAAAGCAGTCTTGTTGTTATGCACCGTGCCATCATCATGGGATACATTTGTCAGTTGGAAATTCAGTAGGCCCATAACTATACCATAGGTCCATAGTTCCATAGGTCCAGAATCTACAACATAAATTCTAACAATCTTCCAATATTGACAAAACATGAACATACCACATTTAATCATACAAATGATGAGACAAAGATAGAGAAAGATTAGACAACATGTGTAAAGTGTTACGTAAGCCACTGCTTACTCACACTATCATATATACAAATGTCAAATTACAATGTGGGAGTCAAAACCCCCAACCACTCTATGTGAACAGAAATAGATGGATGAGTGAATGTACAAATGTAATAACATATTCAGATGTATGGAGAGAAATCTAAATATACATGAGATGTGTAACCTAATAGGTTGTAGAAGAGTGAATATGAGTGACAAAAGAGGAAGGATCAGTCTAAAACTGATAATTAGCAAACCCTCATCTGAACTTAGGCTATGGAAGACCCTAAGTCAGAAACGTGTGTGAAAGATCACATACTTACAAAATTAGCAAAGAATGCTAACAAGTTTGCTGTAAAAAATCCTCAAACTCATATGAATATACCTTCTCGAAACCCTCATCCAAATATGCATAAAGCATACATGTACTGATTCTCTTGTACCTATGATGAATAGGACTCCTCCTGATATGGATGCCACTTCCATATACTTCAAGTAGTACCTGTGTGCATAAAGAGAATATGTACCTGAATTCTTAACATAAGATGCAAATCTTATGTTAACCTCCATCCAATGTCTTTGAAGTAACCTCAATCTTCATGTAGAAGACAATCTTCAAATACATCATGTGAATGGCCGATCCACACCACCAAGCTGCTAATAGATAAGTCCTCTCCATAAGCAAGAGTGTGAGCACAATCTTCTTCTCCAAAAAGAACTCCATAGCCGCTCCTCAACATGCTTCAAAATAGTACCATGGCTGCCCCATGTGCTAGAAGCACCACCTCTACTGAGGTACCAAAGCTCCAAAGCTAGTGTTGAACTAGGTGTAGGATAATTGAATAATGAGCCAAGCTCTTCTTATATAGGATGTGTATCCCTTGGAAAGCAATACTAAAAGCTTAACTCACGCGATCGTTCACATCCATCTTAATCGCGAAAAATCCATTGTTGAATCGTACATGCTTTATTTCCTAAAAGCATGATCAATAAAAAAAACGCTACTGCACTGCCGACGGGGAGATTTGAACCTGCTTGGGGTCTTTGGGAGGACAACAACATAGCCATGAGACCTGGCACCTTTTGTTGTAGAGACTACTAAAGCAGTAGCTGCTCAACCTGTTATACTCTGAGCAAAATGGACCAATGGGACATTGAAACATTGTTTTACAACAATCCCCCCTTCAATGTCACAATGGTACAAACTAGACTGGATATATAACTTCATTTATCTGCAAACTTCATAAGCTTCAAACTTGTACTCCCAAAATTGTCCTTCAAACCTTTTCTTCAAAAGTCTTCTTCAAAAGTGAATTTGACTTTCCTTCAAACTTCAAAAACTTGAACTTGCTGAATATATACCATAATACCTGAGAAAATATGCAAACTAGATATCCAATAGTGTACACATCAAGCAATCATTGCTTGACAACAAATGTAGCATGTACTGACTGTGAACCTGCTATCTCCTGTCTTCTCAAACCTGAAAACATACACTAGTATCCTCATACTTGCATTTACCTTACGAAAGATTTCTCAACGTACTTCTTCTGTGTCATGTACATACACTAAACGTAATCAAGAACTGAATCCTGGGACTTGTGACTGACAACTCACAACTCACAACTTAGTGTATTATGAACACTAGTTGGTTCATCTCTGGCTGTACTCAACTCAAGTCAACTCAACCTATGAGTCTCATAAAAAAATATATGATGTCATCATGTCTTTATCCTTGCTTAATCTGTAAATCCTTCATACCTCTTTCCTTTAGAACCTGGTATAAACATAAATGTGCACACTTCTGAAACATACCTCTCTGAAATATCAAGTTTCTTTTCAATAAAACTCTAGAACCTTCTCTTGAACAAGAACACCCTAACAGGAACTTTCTCTAGACATTCTCCTTCTTCCTTCTTCTTACAAAGCTAGAACATAAAGAGAATCTGACAAAGGAAATATAGGAATACCTGAAATAGGAATACTTGTAATACTTCTGCATTCTTTCACATATGGCTAAAAAATAAGTCTTCACGTTTCATCACCCCCTCGATGATTTAACACTAGTATCCAGAATTCTTCAAATATATCAGACTTTATGAAATCTGGAACGTCTTCCTTCATAAATCTGATCTTTCATAACATTAATACATGTGTCTGAAACAAATATTTTGAACCCTTTTATTAGCATTTTGCACATGCCAATAGCTTTCCCTGTCATTCTTTAGGTTCCGAAAATCTAGAATAAGGTTAGCTGGTCTATCATAAAAACCTTGCTGAAAGCATTTTAGGATTCATAACCTTTTGCAACATAACAAGTATCTTCTTCTATCTCTTTGCAACACAAATCTTATAGAACCTGAATCTTTGACTTACTTCTTCCAATGCTAAGAACCTTACAAACAAAGGATAGACAATTGACTCATAAATACTCAAGATCTTTCAAGACCTTCAAGATCATCCAAGATCATACAAGATCATACAAGATCATACAAGATCATACAAGATCTATCAAGATCTATCAAGATCTTACAAGATCATTCCAACAAAATACCTGTGTAGAATCTGCTCTCATCAAACCTTCATGATTGAATGTTTGATTTGCTACTTGAATGTCTCCAAGTGTCCATGCTTCTCACATAAGGTTGTAAAACTTTTCTTTAACCAAATTCTTCTCAAGAATCTGTAACTTCTACTTGAAACATAAGTGGACAAACTCTCACCTTGAGAAATCCAAAAGCTGCAAGTTGATACTTCAGACCTTCATATTCTACCCGGGTGAAATGTGATAGTACCTGCTTGATTTTCTTTTGGCCAACTCCACTTCTCAATCCAGTGATAGGATATGATGGAACACCTTTTTGAATACAAGCATGTATCCAAAAAACAAGACAATCATAGAAAGTAGATTCTTCAACTGACGGGTATATCAAAAACTCTGAATTATCTAAAGTTTTTTGAAAATACTGAATATGAGGTAACCTTTCCAAACACGAAACCTCAACTCAAGTCTTCAACATCTTCTACAAAAAACTCTTTTACCTCAAGAGTTAGATAAAGAAGAAATATACTTCTCTGCAACTTGTCATATACCAAGTAGCTTTGGATTGACACTCCAATAATTCTTTGAGGGAACATATAGTTGTCTGCTCAAAATCTTCAACTAAAACATAACTGATACACATATGAGTCATGACATATATCTATTTTTTTTATTTCTCTCAATTTAATTCTTTGTCAAAACCTACTAAAACATGACCAAGTGTAATGTAAAATAAGAAACTACTTCTTCTTTAAACTATCTTTTTCACAGAAGATGTTCTCGTAGTCTTGTCTTTGGATGTAGAGGATAAAATAGGAAAAGTATATGGAAAAGAAAAGGAAGTCTTACTTTCCCTTTGGAAATGTTGGACCTTCTTTTTCTGCATCTTTCTTCCATCTCATGATGTCAACATCTTCAAACTTCTCTTCCATACCTTTTGTTCTCTTCATCTTGAAGTCGCAAGCACTCTTGTCTTCTTCAAATGAATTTTTCTCTTCCTCTAGAGCGAAGAGTAAGATACAAAACAAACATGGTATATAAATGGAAGTGAATATAGAATCATGTTTTACCATCTCCTCATATCTTTGAATCAAAACTCTGCTTCAAATGTGACTAATATGACTGAATTCACCAACCTTTTGGCTGAATGATGAATTATTGAATGATGAATTACCTTTCTAGAGTACCTTTATCAAATTTTGTACCTGGATATCCAACCAACTTATAACACAAAATTGGCTGAAAACAAAACTCATGCCATCTCCAAATTTGTCTTCTTAGATAAACTTTCTTTCCATGAAAGAGATTTATCAAAAACTGTTTTAATGTAGCTAATGCTTTTACTTTCAAAGAATGAAAGTGTACGAAATCACGTCTTCAATCCATTGAATCTCTTCATAACTGCTCTTCTAAGATATGACCTGCAAATGATAATCTGATAGTAGAAACTAATATCTCTGATTTGATGTTGATCTGGTTCCTTCATCTTCTCCAAACCATTGTTTTTCCTTGAATTTGGAGTAGCCTTCTCTTCATCAACTATGGGTCTTTATATAATACTTCTGTAAAGTATTTTCATACTTCCTCCAAAAGTATTCGGCTGCTAACAGATCATCAACTTCATACTCCACATTGATGAATAAACATGTAACAAAATTTTCTAATTCTCATATCTCTACTCATCTAGATTAAGTGTGTATGTCAAACATCAAATATTAGAAGATGCCCTTAAATCATATGTTGTAAACGTGGAATTCTGGGAACCTGTGAACCTTGACGCTCTGATACAAAATGTTGGAAATTTAGTAGGCCCATAACTAATATCACATGTCCATAGTTCCATAGGTCCTGAATCTACAACATAAATTCCAACAATCTTCCAATATTGACAAAACATGAACATGCAAAATTTAATCATACAAATGATGAGACAAAGATAGAGAAAGATTAGACAACATGTGTAAAGTGTTACGTAAGGCACTGCTTACTCACACTATCATATATACAAACGTCAAATTACAATATGGGAGTCAAAACTCTCAACCACTCTATGTGAACAGAAATATATGGATGAGTGAATGTACAAATGTAATAAACATATTCAGATGTATGGACATAAATCTGAATATATATGAGATGTGTAGCCTAATAGGTTGTAGAAGAGTGAAAATGAGTGACAGAAAGAGGAAGGATCAGTCTAAAACTGATAATCAGCAAACCCTCATATGAACTTAGGCTATGGAAGACCCTAAGTCAAAAACGTGTGTGAAAGATCAACATATTTACAAAATTAACAAAGAATGCTAACAAGTTTGCTGTCAGAAATCCTCAAACTCATATGAATGTACCTTCTCGAACACCTCATCCAAATATGCATAAAGCATACATGTAATGATTCTCTTGTACCTATGCTGAATAGGACTCCTCCTGATATGGATGCCACTTCCGTATACTTCAAGTAGTACCTGTGTGCATAAAGAGAATATGTACCTGAATTCTTAACATAAGATGCAAATCTTATCTTAATCTCCATCCAATGTCTTTGAGGTAAACCGAAATCTTCATGTTACAATCTTCAAATACATCATGTGAATGGCCGATCCACACCACCAAGCTGCTAATAGATAAGTCCTCTCCATAAGCAAGAGTGTGAGCACAATCTTCTTCTCCAAGAAGAAATCCATAGTCGCTCCTCAACATGCTCCAAAATAGCACCATGGCTGCTCCATGTGCTAGAAGCACCACCTCTATTGAGGTACCAAAGCTCCAAAGCTAGTGTTGAACTAGGTGTAGGATAATTGAACAATGAGCCAATCTCTTCTTCTATAGGATGTGTATCCCTTGAAAAGAAATACTAAAAGCTTAACTCACATGATCCTTCATATCCATCGTAATCGGGAAAACTCTATCACTGAATCGTACGTGCTTTATTTCCTTAAAGCATGAACAATAAAAGAACACGCTACTGCACTGTTGACGGGGGGATTCATACCTGCGTGGGGTCTTTGGGAGGACAACAGCATAGCCACGAGGCCTGACACCTTTTGTTGTAGAGACTACTAAAGCAGTAGCTACTCAACCTGTTATACTCTGAGCAAAATGGACCAATGGGACATTGAGATATTGTTTTTCAACATTGTCAGAGCTATTAGCAATAGTGTACGTGATGTTAAACTAGTCTATGGTGACATATGTGGAGCACTCTTGAGTGAGGAGATTCATAGAAAATCTATGTTTGGCACTCAGAGTGGAGATGTATATAATGTTCATGATTCTTACCAGGGAAAGAATCAACAACATGGAAGGAGCAAGAACAAGGAAAAGAATGGTCAATAGAATAAGAGTAGAAGTAAATCAAGGAAGAGGGATATTGAATGCATTATTTTCATAAGAAAGGACACATGAAGAAAGATTGCTATACATTCAAGAATGTCTAAAGGTAAAGGGTTGAATGTTGATGGGCATGTTAGATAGTTATCTACAACATTTACTTCAATCCTGAAGATTCAAGAAATCAATGTTATTTGTAATGATGTTGATGTGGTGACACTTGATAATACTATGCTCTTATGGATTATTCTCTTTACCACATGTGGTTGCTAGATTCTTGTGCTTCTTTCCATGTGATACACATATAAAGAATGATTTTTTGCTTATGTAGCAAAGTCTCTTGGTACTATGAGACTTGGTGACTCTTACTGGTGTGACATTGTAGGGATTGGAGACGTGCTTGTGCAAGTCATTGATGGTCCAAAATTTACTATGCATAATGTATGCCACATACCTCAGTTATCATGTAGTTTGATGTCACTTGGTCAACTTGATGACCTTTGTTACAAGGTGGTTTTCTATGCCCATTCATTTTTCATATCAATGGGCAATATGGCTATTGCAAAAGGAAGCGAATTTGGCTCACTTTATCCTTTATTTGTATAGAAAGAACACTTGTTAGTTGTTATTGAACAACCTATGGTTTGTATTTGGCATGGCCATTTGGGCCATATATCTCGTAATGGATTGGAAAATCTTTCTCATTCTGGCTATTTACCTATCTTATCTTTCTCTATTTTTTCATGTTGTGAGGTGTATCTTCCTCAACATGCATTCACCATTATGATCATCCCCTCCTTCAATCATGTTAATGTGCCACCATGTTTGTTCAAAATTCCTCTATTTCATGATCTCCAATATTGTTTTTTGAGTGTTTTATTGTGATTAGAGTGGATTACACCCTTAGATTTTTGTGCAATTTTGCTATTATGGAAGTCATTGCACCCTTTGAGCTATCTCAATAGTAGTCTCGGATGAGACTAAAGCCTTCCTTATGCTGCACCATTAGGGCATCTTAGCCTTCTATAGTGGGAAGCTGCTACAACACATCCTGCTATAGAAAGCCTTATCTGCACTATTACTATAGAACTTGCTTCCTCCACACTCTAGATTGTCGCCCTAAGCAGACAGGAGCTTTGCATAACACTGACCGACATGGGTTATAGATTCTTTCTGCCCACTAACGATTCAACATTAGCGCTCTCCATCTCTTCAACAACCATGGAGCAACTATTTGCTCGGCACACCTTGAATGATTATACAATTAGTTGTTACCCTAAGATGGGGTGCTCTATTCTTCATTTCCTTGTCATCGCCCTTAACCTACAACACCATCCTTATGGCATCTCCCATCAATTCTATTCTATCATCAATGTAGCCGCATAGGGACCAATCAATTGGCTAGTCATCCTATTGAACTCCATTCACAAGGAATGCCAACATGTAGTTAGACAGTTAGACAATGGCCATCATCCAAAAACCCATCTCCCATATCTCCTATCTGTGTAATATCCTGGTGAGTTCCCTATCACTACCCAAGTTGTCCTCATTCCTCGTTGATTTGCATTGATTGCCTCACCCACTAAAGACGAGGAGGAAAAAGTGTCAACCTCATCATTTGCCACCTTTGGTGCACCCAAATTATCATAACCTCCTCTCCCTCTAGTGTTGAGCAACTCGATCAAAATTAGATGGATCACCCTTCTTTTCATCACCCTCTTCTCTAGTGAACCAAGAGGCTTCTTCATCCTCGTTGGCTCCACCTCCCCCTCCACCCCCTTCCCTCTTGGTCGATACCCAAATGCAGGATGCTGCCCCCTTCCCTATCCTCCTCACTGAAGAAGGAACCTTCACTGCCCCCTCTGCTTTCTCCAAAGTCGGTAGATAAAATTACGACACCATTTCTTGATCCTGCACCACCTAGCACTTCTCCTCCCTCATCCCCCTCATATACCCCTCCTAGTACACCCCCTAGTGCTGAATGGTCTTTTGCTTCCCCACCTGCCTCTTCCTAGAATTCCGCACCCAATAAAATTGTACTTAACATTATGAGAGTCATAGTGCAAGATATTGTCCCAATTATAGCTGGACAATAACCATAAAATAATCATTGTCTTCTATTGTTCTTCAATTGGCATCAATCAAAATTTTAATTTCCATAATGCTCATTGCAGCCATTTGTAAAAAAAAAAATAAAATTCAAAAACCAACCTTGAGTGATTTGATAAGGCATCACTTGCTTGTGCAATTTCATCTTTCCCTTATTTGAATCCCATTGCATATGATGATCTTCATGCCATCAATTTCATATGAAACATCTTTGAAGTACAATGATCAACAATGATAATTGATTCCTTTCCTAAGTGGGGAGAGTAAATCTCTTTGATGACCTATTACTTTTTCATTTCTCTCACATGTAAAGTGGTCATCTTGACATATGTCAACGAAACTTTATTGAGCTTTACTAGATTTATCTACTGAGAGTGATAGCACATTTGTTCCTTGCAAGCTCACACATTCATGCACATTAGGATTTTCCTTGTTTATTGTTCTTTATATATTTCACTAGTTGTATTGTTGTATTAGGTCATTCTTGAATATTCCTTTTATGTAATAGAAGAAGAAGAAGAAGAAGAAGAAGAAGAAGAAGAAGAAGAAGAAGATCATTTGTCCTTGCCTCAATATGTGTGTGCTCCTCTTTGAGTGCAAGAGTGTGTGAGTGAGCTATCTTCCTTATCTCCTTTCTCCCGACACATCCATCTCATACACTGATGGTTGTCTCATATTAGTCTTTTGATAAAAGAGGCTACAACCTTGGGAATTAAAAACAAGAATGGTTGTTGATGATGCGTTTTCTATAAAAAATATTCTGTTCATGATATTTACAGAAATTGAGTGTGAAATTGGATATGAAAATAAGGAAAAAAGATAATGTGCATTATATTTTTCATGCACTTTAGATGGACGAAAAACCTTCTTCATGGTGCGAGTTGCAAGATAGATTCTAAAGAAATCCAAGAATCAAATTCATATTCACTTCTTGGCTCTCACTTTCATCATTCCCATCGCTCTCAAGATTATTTAAGACCACCATCAATAACATATTTTTCACCTTCTCGCCAATTGAATAGCTCCTCATGTATACATATAAAAGGAATCTTGAACAAAGTGCTATCAGAAACTTTTAATTTATAACTATCATTATCATTTCCTTTATGCACTTTATATAGACCAATCCATCTTTTCCTCAACGTTATATGTTTTCTATATTGAGTATCAAAGGAGTTCTCATAGATAAGCATCTAGTGGTCAATTTCTGAATTCTTTGTTCTCAATCAATGGCTCCTATTGAAGTAGACTAACTTTAGAAGGTAGATGGGTAGCCAAAGATGGTTTGCAGAATGACTTTTATCCTAGACCAAAGGTCTCGATAGAGTCTTAATCCTTGATTATAGAAGGACTTATGTTATAAGTTTTATGGCTTAGAGTGTTCTACACTTCATGATGGGGTATAAGTGAATTCTCTTGTGAAAACTTTGAGATATCCTCTCTAAACTTTCACTCCAAAATGACTCATAAAATATTTTATTTTCGTTGTGTCTTGGGAGAATGGCTAAGGACGCTTGCCTTGCTCCATTGACTTACAAAATATTTTATTTTCGTTGCGTCTTGGGAGAATGGCTATGGGCGCTTGCCTTGCTCCATTGACTGATGAAGAGGGCATTCCAAGATCTAGTACCGATATCTTCAATCCTCATAATGTTTTTGCATTCTCCGTTGGTTGAGCAGGACACACCAAAACACGATGCTCAAAAATATAAAATATAAAAACTAGTAGATCTTGAAATATATATATATCATTATGGAACATTAAGAATACTTTTAAATTGAAATTGTTTACACTACAACATATCGAGGGTATACCCAGGCTGTTATCGAGGAAAATGAACAGGCGCAATTTGCCCACGACATCGGTGTTGCAGTTGGTATGTGCATCAGAAAACATAGCATCGGTATGGATGTCAGTATGGGCATCGGTATGATCATCGGTATAATCACCGGTATGAGCGTCGAAAATACTGATGCTTATATCGATGCCCATACTGACGACCCTGCTAGGAGTACTGACGCTTATATCGGTGACTACTGGGAGTACTGATGCTTATACCGACAACCATATCTGCAAATTTTTTTTTGGATAGAGTGTGTTGTCTTTTGCTACAACAACATTACCATGATGTTGTTTAGCAAAAGACAATACACTCTGCCCAAGGAAAACTGAGTACATGTGATATGTACTCTAATGGCAACCAAAACATCATTTTATATAGCAAAATACTGTCGGATACAAAAGAGATGAGCAAAAATGAACCATGAATCATGTACAAAAAGTTGTATATTCCATAAATGAAGGATTTACAAGAGTGTGGCAAAGCACTTCCATATTGAAACCGAATATAAAATGTGACAAAGCAATTCCATATAGGAACCGAATACAAAATTATGGTGCATCATTGCCACATAGGAGTGTAATACAAAACTGTGGCAAAGCACTACCATGCATATGCACAAGCGGATCAAAACATTTACACCTACAATCCTGCAACAAAGCATATGTGGAAAATGAGACAAATTGACATGACATTTATAAACAACGACTAAAAATACAAAACCAAGCTATAAGTTTACCTCATCATAGATTCTCCCATGAAATGATTGCACCGTGTCCCTCTAAGTTCTGCACCAATGCAACCAATCGATGATGATATCCATAAGCTTCTTCGATTCGCATCGGAGGATGACCCACTACCAACTCCTATAATAAATATGAAAAATGTTAGATGAACATACATGATGTGCTTAACACAAACAAATTCAATAATTAAAATGATACTTAAAAATTGGTAGCGCATACTGTCGTATCCGCTGCTACCTAAATGTGATGTTCCAATTGTATTTAAACGTGTGGCCTCCACATCTCGTTGCTGCTGATATCAATCAGGATTATGTTGCTGCTCATCTTGAATCGATTCCCAATCTTCAATATCTAACCATACAGGCTTCTTTAAGCCTGCTCTGAAAGCATTGCGAGCGTCGGACCACCGATGAGACATCACCTCGCATGCTGTATGCTGAATCCATTCTGAGCTCACAATAGGATGCCCAGGTGTTGGCCGGTACTCTTCATATATTGAGTGTGTGATATAATTTTTGGAATCCTTATCCTGTTCGCTCCATTTTAACATGACAAAATGTCCAAACTCTATGGAGCAAAGTTGTCGAATGCATTGATGCATGGACTTTTCGGCAGCATCCATGACTGCAACTCCATCACGTATGTGATATATCTTGGAGTCGTCATGGTCATATGCTCCCCAAAGTGTACATGGAGATCCCATCTGATCCAATGTGGAGATATTAATATATATATATATATATATATATATATATATATATATATATATATATATATATATATATATATATATATATATATATATATATATATATATATAAACCCTTAAAAATCTATAAATTTATTTTTTAGATCTTTTCACATATATGTGTGTATGTATATGTCTATGTATATGTATGTGTATATGCATATGCATTTGTGTATGTGTGTATGCATATGCATGTGTATGTATATGCATGTGTCTATGCATATGCATGTGTATGTGTGTGTGTACGCATATGCATTTGTGTATGTGTATATATGCATTTGTATATGCATATGCATGTGTGCATGCATATGCATTTGTGCTAGTGTGTATGCATATGCATTTGTGTATGCATATGCATGCGTATGTATATGCATATGCATGCGCATGTATATGCATATGCATGCGCATGTATATGCATATGCATGTGTGTATGCATATGCATTTGTGTATGCATATGCATGTGTATGTATATGCATGTGTATGTGTATGTATATGCATTTGTGTATGTATATGCATTTGTGTATGCATATGCATGTGTATGTATATGCATGTGTATGTATGTGCATATGCATGTGTGTATGCAAATGCATTTGTGTATGTGTGTATGCATATGCATGTGTGTATGCATATGCATGTATGTATATGCATATGCATGTGTGTATACATATGCATGTGTATGTATATGCATGTGTATGTATATGCGTGTGTATGTATATGCGTGTGTATGCATATGCATGTGTGTATGCATATGCATGTGCGTATGGATATGCATGTGTGTATGCATATGCATGTGTGTATGCATATGCATGTGTGTATGCATATGCATGTGTATGCATATGCGTGTGTATGTATATGCGTGCATATGCATATGCATGTGTGTATGCATGTATGTATATGCATATGCATGTGTATGTATATGCATATGCATATGCATGTGTATGTATATGCATGTGTATGCATATGCATTTGTATGCATATGCATGTGTATGCATATGCATTTGTGTATGTGTGTATGCATATGCATTTGTATGTATATGCGTGTGTATGCATATGCATGTGTGTATGCATATGCATGTATGTATATGCATATGCATTTGTGCATGTGTGTATGCATATGCATGTGTGTATGTATATGCGTGTGTATGCATATGCATGTGTGTATGCATATGCATGTGTATGCATATGCATTTGTGTATGTGTGTATGCATATGCATGTGTATGTATATGCATGTGTGTATGCATGTGCATGTGTATGTGTGTGTATGCATATGCATTTGTGTATGTGTGTATATGCATTTGTATATGCATATGCATGTATGTATATGCAAATGCATGTGTGTACGCATATGCATTTGTGCTATTCTGTATGCATATGCATGTGTGTATGCATGCATTTGTGCTAGTGTGTATGCATGTGTGTATGCATGTATTTATATGCATATGCATGTGTGTATGCATATGCATGTGTATCTATATGTGTGTGTATGCAGATGCATTTATATGCATATGCATGTGTATGCATATGCATTTGTGTATGTGTGTATGCATATGCATTTGTATGTATATGGGTGTGTATGCATTTGCATGTATGTATATGCATATGCATGGGTGTATGCATATGCATATGCATGGGTGTATGCATATGCATTTGTGTATGTGTGTATGCATATGCATATGTATGTATATGTGTGTATATGCATATGCATTTCTATGCATATGCATGTGTATATATGCATATGCATTTGAATGTATATGCGTGTGTATGCATATGCATGTGTGTATGCATATGCATGTATGTATATGCATATGCATGTGTGTATGCATATGCATTTGTGTATGTGTGTATGCATATGCATGTGTATATGCATATGCATTTGTGCATGTGTGTATGCATATGCATGTGTGTATGCATATGCATGTGTGTATGCATATGCATGTGTGTATGCATATGCATGTATATATATGCATATGCATGTATATATATGCATATGCATGTGTATGCATGTGAAGAGTCAAGTGTATGCATGTGTATGCATGTATATGCATATGCATGTGTGTATGCATGTGTGTATGCATGCGTAGAGTCAAGTGTATGCATGTATATGCATACGCATGTGTGTATGCATGTGTATTTGTGTGAAATGCATGTGTATGTGTGTGTATGCATATGCATGTGTGTGCGTATGCATATGCATGTGTGTATGCATATGCATGTGTGTATGCATATGCATGTGTATGTATATGCATGTGTGTATGCATATGCATGTGTATGTGTATGTGTGTATGCATATGCATGTGTATGTATATGCATGTGTGTATGCATATGCATGTGTATGTATATGCATGTGTGTATGCATATGCATGTGTGTATGCATATGCATGTGTGTATGCATATGCATGTGTGTATGCATATGCATTTGTGTATGCATATGCATTTGTGCATGTGTGTATGCATATGCATTTGTGTATGTGTGCATGCATATGCATGTGTGCATGTGTGCATGTGTGTATGTATGTATGTATATGCATGTGTTTATGTATATGCAATTTGTGTGTGTATGTATGTATGCATATGCATTTGTGTATGTGTATGTGTGTATGCACATATGTGTGTATGTATATGCATGCATGTATGTATATGTATATATGTGTGTATGTATGTATGCATATGCGTGTGTGTATGCACATATGTGTGTGTATACACATGTGAGTGTGTATGTATATGTATATGTCTTTCTCTCTCTCTCTCTTTATGTTTCTCTAGATCTCTCTCTTTCTTTCATCTCTCTCTCTCTCTCAATATCTGTGTCTTTCTTTCATATTTCTCTCTCTCTCTCTATGTCAATCGAAAACAAAAAAATCACTTACATCGATGTAATTGTTTGAATCGTTGTCATAAAAATCCACTTAAAGTTGTCCTTCGTCGAATTCCAAAGACTTGATGCCAAAATCTCTTGCAAAACTAAAGAGAAAAGAAATTAGAAAAGGGAAAACATAAAGAAAGAAAAAGAGTGCTACAATATGTGCGATATACTTACCAAAACTTCAGATCTGGAATAATAGAGAGGTGTGCATAGAGAGAGAGAGAGAGGGAGAGAAAAAAAGAGTGAGAAACACGAAGATGTTGCTCACGTGTGGAAATTCCGTGGTAGCAGGTTTTGTTTCAAAAATGCGATGTCGTAGAGATTTACATCTCTACGTATCCACATCTTTACGTATCCACATCCAGTGTTTGAATAATCCAAATCTAAAGAACAATTTTCTACTGAGAATGTTGCAGATAATTTACCGAAGCATTGGCTAGAAATAGTCATAAGAAGATTTGCAGATTACTGAAGATTGTACCATTATTAAAGGGAGGATTGTTGAAAACAATGCCAATTGGTCAAAAATTGGTCAAGAGTGTCCACAAGTTATAGCATAAGTAGTTATTTTCTTTAGTCCCTCTAAGAAAAAACGGGCTGAGCGCCTTGGCTACGTGAGTGGCCTCTCAAACAATTGACCAGAGTTCGAATCTTCCCAGCAGCGCGTTTGTAGAAGTTGTTTTTGATCTTTGCTTTTGATTTAATTAGCGGACAGCGAATGATGGACGGCGATAAAGATCGCGCATGATTTTATTTGATCGTAGATCGCTACGAAGGAGCTTTTCAAGTGTGCTTTATTAGGTGCTTTTCAAAGGGAACAAACACTATATAACAAGAGCTTTGGCTCATCATCTTATCATCCAACTCAAGGAGACAGGCTCTCAAGGAGAGGAGTATCTGAAGCTCTTGGAGGAGTTCTTGGAGGTGGATTGAAGGAGCTCTTGGAGGAGTTCTTGGAGGTGGATTGAAGGAGTTCTTGGAGGAGTTCTTGGAGGTGGATTGGAGGAGTTGGAGGAGAAGTTCTCACACTCTTGGAGGAGTGTTGGCACACATCTTAGTGTGGAGGTTCTGCTCGCATGAGGAGGACATCATGTTTTATGATATTTTGGTAACTTGTATCTGTTTCCATTATCTGCATTATATTTGTATAGAAACATTATTATGAATTAATTGACTCTCCAATTTCCTCACATCTCTCTTATTTCCGATCTCTCTTATGATGTTAATGAATTGTATGTGTGATTTGAGTTATGATTTCATCTAATTATCTGTGAGCGTCTATATTTGAGTTCTACCTCTTAAGTTTCCCGAAGCACCCTGCGTGTACCGTCTATTTGGAACACAAGCAGTTGGCCTGTTCCACCCAACTGAGCCCTTCGCGACATTGTGAACCCGATGTGAAATTGTTCCATGGCATTTGGCAATTAGGAGGTACAATATCAAGCTCAATTCAGGTACGAGCAATTCAAGTTCTTTATTTTCTTGTATACTGGCTCGAGACGATATATGTACATTAATTGCACAACAGCAAGAAACATTAAAATATCAAGTTGCGAATATAATCAGGAAAGTCAAAGATCAGTCAAGACTTGAATATCAATTCAAAATGGAAGATTTCTTTAAGTCAATAATGAGTGAAGGTCAAGGTCAAAAGGTAGTTGAAGCAATACTTAAAGAAAAGGGAAAATTCACAGGAGTGAACGTGACTGAATACTTAGATGTTTATGAAGATCTAGCTAAACTTCATGGCTTGTCTAATGATAAAATGATTCCATATTTAAAGAGATTGGCAACTGGATCTGTGGTTGATACAATTGAAACCCATGAAAATTTAGCTTGGGAAGAGTTTAGAAAACAAATTCATACAAATTTCTACCTTGAAGACTTTAGTCAACATAGTAGAGCAGGATTTATGAAGTGGATAAGCCCACCCAAACCTCAGGTATCCATAACACAACTCCATAGTGAATTTATGAAAAGATTTTCTCAACTCCCAGAAGTGGATAGGACTGCTCTCACACCTGATATTGTTATCAATTTCCTTAAAATTTTGAGTCATGATGTAAGAGTAGAAGTTGAGAGAAGGCTTGAAGAGCCAGGAAAGAGATATGGTTTAACTGATGATTTGGCTACTATAAAGATGGTAGTTGAAGCTGTTGCTCATATGAAACAAAGACATTATATTCTTTATGAGCAAACACCTATTTTCCCATCTAGTATGCCACATCTAAATGAACCTAGGGAGATTCATACCACTACAAAAGTTGATGTGACTTCTTCATCTAGATTTCCTGAAGAATTTCAATTAGCAGTCCTTTCTAAAATTGAAACTCTATCAAAAGAAATCTCATCACTTCAAAACATAGTATATTCTTCTAGTACTCAAAACCAATCAATCCAAGCACCAACTTCCTCTCAGCTAGATGTACCTCAACCTATTCAACCACCAATTCCTCACACAAATTTTGAAAGAACTTACAAACCTAATAATAGGCAAAATCCTAATGTTAGGAGATGTGTTTGGTGTGATTCAACTGACCATCTTTCATACTTATGTGAGGCTTTGAAAGAAGCCAAAGACCAAAAGCTTGTGATTGACATTGATAAAAAATTATGTGATTATAGATCACGCATACCTTTACCTGTCAATTGGGGAAAAGGGGGTATGAAGAAGCTATATGAAAGTCTTTCAAAAACCTCTACTGTAAAACTAGAAAGAATGGATAATAGTGATCAAGATTCTAACCAATCAAATGAAACTAAAAATTATTCCATTGAAGCTCTAGTCAAGGCAAGAAATGCAATCATGCAAAAGACAGCTTGGGATTCACCTGTTGACCAATTTTCTGTCCATTCTCATATTGCCAATGTAGAGGAGAAGAGGAAAAGAGATGAGAAACCAAATGAAAATGAACATGAAAGAAGAGTAACAAGAAAACAATCAAATGAAGGACCTAAAAAAGTCCATTTTGAGCAAGGAGAAGGGTCTAAATCTAGTCAACAAAGGAGAAATGAGATAAAGGAAGGTAAAAAACCTATGATGAGTGAACAACCTAATCAATCTAATGATCAAAACCTTGATAAAAATGAGAAACAAAGTGATAAGAATCAAAAGAAGCCAAAGAGAGTTCCTAAGGCAATTTTGATCTCTGAAATTGAACAAAAAGTGGATTATAAAGAAATTTTAAATGAAATTCTGTTAAAAAGCCTAGTTACAATGTCCTTAGAACAAGTCTTTTCAATTTCTAAAACCGAGTTCAAGGATAATTTTATTAAACTTATCAAAAGAAAGAGATTTCCACTTTCTCAAGAAGTTGAGATGCAAGACATTGCAGACTTAACTCAAGCTATGAATGATACTCTTACTTTTGATGAGTCTGAGGAAGATAATAATGACGAGGCTTATAATGTCAATAAGAATTTCCTTGGTCCAATCATGCTTGATGAAGAAAGTAAACAATCTGAAAGTCATTTTAGCAAGAGTTTTGGGCTAGAGGAACACCTGAGATGAAAATCAAACTAGGAGATAAAAAGAAATCATATTCAGCTTTGGCACTTATTGACTCTGGGTCAGAGATTAATATAATTTCTAAAGAACTTTATGATAAGTTCAAATGGCCAATTGATAAAAATCATGGATGGTTGATGAGAACAGCTGATAATGGTTGTGGTTCTTTACTTGGAGCTTGTGCAAATATTCCTGTGATGATAGGTGGAATCACTGATACATTTCACTTTTTCATCCAAGAAAATTGCTCTTATGAGATTATCTTAGGTCAACCTTTCATATGTGAAACTAGAATGGAAACAAAAGTAATGGATGATGGGTCTACATATGCTCGGATTCGATCTAAAGATGATTTGCAATCACTCCAAGTAATGACTATCAACCCAAATCACTTTCGAAATCGGGAACAAATTAGAAAGTCTCCTATACGTTCACAAGAAAAGACATATGATGATTGTCGACCTTCATTTGAGTGTGGAGCAAACTTTGGCCAAAATTTTTGTTAAACCCCACCATTGAGCGGGACAATGGTGGTCAATGGATTGATGTCTCGCAAACCCTTGTACATAATTTTGAAAGCTTTTCTATTTGTTTCCCTTCTTCAATTTTACAATTTATTCATTCCAAAAATATACCCAAAAAAATCATAAAAGCTCATGAAAAAGACCTAAAAAACAAAGGATTCATTTTACCTGATGAAAACATTGAACATGTCATTGAAACTTCATCTACTTTTTCTTTACTTGAAGAGATTCAACAAATATTACAAGAACCGCATACTTCAAGAATTGTGCTTCTTAATTCCATTGATGAATATAAATTGATTTCCAAATTTGTTGATGAACTCATAATTGAGGAAGCTAAAATTGACACAAAATATAAAACAGTTGATAAGAAGGTTAAACCCATTGCTCAACCCTTACCAAAAGGAAGTGATGAAATATTCAAGCAGGTTGCAGAAGATCCTATTTTACGTGATCAACAAAACATAGGACATACATTCAATGATGAAACCATTGAACAAATTAAAATAGGAATTGATGATTCATTTCTATTACCTGCTGAACGAGAGTTATTTGAAAATGTCATTAGAAAGCATGGAAAAGCCTTTACACTTTATCCTCATGAGATAGGTTGTGCTGATCCAAAACTAGTTCCACCAATGATCATTTTTACAGTGCCACATATTCCATGGAATCTTCGCCCCATACCAGTCCCAAAAGCTCACTTACCTGAGTTAATGAGACTGATTAAGGAGAAGATGCACATGAGAATTCTAGAGCCATCTTCAGTGCCATATTCAAATAGATGGTTCACTGTACCTAAGAAGAATGGAAAGTTGAGGTTCATTCAAGACCTACAACCTGTCAATAAAGTTACTATTAGGAATGTGGGAACTGGCCCAATTGTAGGAGAGTTTGCTGAAGCATTTGCTGGGCACTCTATCTACTCCATGGGTGATTTATATTCAGGATATGACCAATTTCAGCTTGCTATTGAAAGTAGAGATATTACCACGATGAAAACTCCTCTAGGATTAGTACGTATGTGTACTTTACCACAGGGAGCTACAAATTCAGTAGCACATATGATGAATGCTATGAATTCAGTCTTGCATGATTTCATTCCTAATGTGACGATGCCTTTTATTGACGATATTCCTATCAAAGGATGTGAGGAAAAGTTAAAGATGAAACCCTAGACTCTTTAGGATGTAGAAAATTTGTTACTGACCATATTCTTGATTGTCAGCGAATATTCAAAAGATTCGAAGAAGTTGGTCTAACATTTTCAATTGAGAAATTTATTTTTGGTGTCAACGAGGTACTCATTGTTGGACATTTATGTGGTCACTATGGTCGAAGACCATACCCACCTAAGGTTGATGCCATAAATAAAATTTCTGAGACTTGTAATAATGTTAGCGAGGTAAGAAGATTTCTAGGAGCTTGTGTCTTCTATGCTATTTGGATACCTCACTTTGCACATGTTGCTAATTGTCTTTATGATTTGTTGAGAAAGAACAGAAAGTTCATATGGACTAATGAACATTCTAAAGCCATGAGAAAACTAAAAAAATTGCTAACTGAAGCTCCTATTTTAAAAAGAGTTGACTATTCCAATAATAAAACCATTATTTTGACTGTAGACACTAGTCCTATAGGTATAGGATGGGTTATTGGTCAAGATGATGAAGAAGGGAAAAGATATGCAGTAAGATTTGGTGCCAAAATTTTGCATGAAACTCAACAAAAATACCCACAAATCAAACGAGAACTTTGGGGTTTAGTCACAGCTTTAAAAACTGATAAGGAATATTTCATAGGAGCCAATGTAATTGTTGAAACAGATTGTTTACCACTTATTGGTATGATTACAAATTGTTCATCACCTGATATTGCAATGTTAAGATGGATATCATATATTAAATTTATAAATCCAATTTTAGTCCATATTGCTAGAAAATCCAATACTGTTGCTGATATGCTTTCTAGAGCTAAGTTTGATGATGATCTTGATAACGCAGTAGAAATTGACATAAATTTAATAAATTATGATCCACAGGTATATGAGTATGAACAATTTAATGATGATGATTATGAAGGAGAGTGGAAAGATATTGGAAGATACCTTAGTACTCTAGAAAAGTCACCTACTTGGACAACAAATAGATTCAAAGACATTAGAAAAAGAGCTTTCAATTTTTTCTTAAAAAATGGATTTATTTGGAGACATGCTAGGGGAAAAATTAAAATGCCACAAAGAGTACTAGGGAAGAAACAACTTCAATTGCAAGTTATGAAAAATTTACATGATACATTATGGGCTGGACATAAAGGGTTTGTGGCTACATATGAAAAGATTAGAGAAAGCTATTGGTGGCTAGGAATCTATGTCAATGTAAGGGATTATGTAAACAGTTGTACTACATGTCAAATGCATTCATCTGTAAAACACAGAGATCCTTTACATCCAACTTACCCACCATGTATTCATTATAAGTGGGTAGTTGATCTTGTGACCATGCCTAAAGGTATTGATAAAATGAGATATATTGTACTTGCAAGAGAAGATCTTACAAACCATGTAGAAGGCCGAGCACTACGATCTAAAACAACATATAATGTATGCAAATTCTTACTTGAGGATGTCATTTCAAGATTTGGATATATTGAAAAAGTAGTTGCTGATAGGGGAGAACTAGATGCTCAAGAGGCTAGGGATTTCTTTGCACGGCATGGAATTCGCTTATCTCTTACAACTGCTTATAACCCTGAGGCTAATGGAAAAATAGAAAGAGGGCATTCACCAATTGTGAAAGCAATCTCTAAAGCTTGTAGTGATGATTTGAAACAATGGCCAAGATATTTACCTTTTGCACTATGGGCTGATAGAATGACTTGCACAAGGACAACAGGATACATGCCTGCTGAATTAATGTATTGTCAAAAACCTATTTTTCCTATTCATACACAAATATTTACATGGTCTACTCTACCTTGGAATGATAACCTATCTACTGATGAATTGTTGGCTTTAAGAATAAAACAACTTGAACAAGGGAATGAGAAACTTGATGATGCTGTTAAAAAATTAAAAGAATCAAGACTGAAAAATAAGAAATACTTTGATAAAACACATAGACTGAGGCCTAAAAAAATTCATGAGGATGATTGGGTTTTGATTTATGATAGTACATTTGATTCACAATATGATGCAAGAAGGAAATTAAAACCACGATGGTTTGGACCTTATGTTGTTTTAAAAATACATGAGAATGGAACATATGCTTTATGTGAATTAGATGGAACTCCACTAAAAACTTTGATTGCAGGTAAAAGAATAAAATTGTTCAAGAAAAGGGATGAAGATGGTTACGAGATTGATGAAAACATGATTGACCATGAAGAGATCCTTAGATAGGAAATGATGAATTGAAAAGCATGTTTTTTGATACTAATTTGATGTTTTTCCTGAGACAGGAACACGCGTCTTCAAAATTATCTTTGATAATAATGATGCTTGAGACTAGTGAGAGTGTTTGAGTGATTTGAGAGAATTATTTGATTGAAGAGTGAGAATTGAGTGTTGACTTTAATGCATTTTTAGTCTTCTTTTCTTACTCTCCATTATTTGCACCATATTGAGTCTAGTATGCACTCAGAGTATGCATAAACCAATGTATATACACACATGTTTATTTCTTTAGCCTGCACAATCTATTTGCACTTGTAAACAAAAAAAAAAAGATGACATCCAATTTAAAAAACAGTTATCAAAATTTCTGAAGAACCTCATCATCGACTTCCTCTTACCTACCTTTTGCACCATGATTTTGGAACAATGCACTTAAAGTATGCATGGTAGGGTCTCGTTACATGACGTTGCATCCAGGCACATTTTGAGCTTTACCCATGCACTTTGAGTGATTGTAAGGATTGATGTATATACACATTGATATGTATGTGAGTGAGCGCACAAGCTTCATCATCAAATGCCTTTTACCCTGATACTTGCACCATGTTTGTTTACTTATGCACCTAAAGTATGCATGATAGGGTCTCATTACATGACCTTGCATCAAGGCACAATTTTGAGATTTACCCATGCACTTTGAGTGATTGTAAGGATTGTTGTATATATACATTGATATGTATGTGAGTGAGTGCACAAGCTTCATCATCAAATGCCTTTTACTCTGATACTTGCACCATGTTTGTTTACTTCTGCACCTAAAGTATGCATGATAGGGTCTCATTACATGACCTTGCATCAAGGCACATTTTGAGCTTTACCCATGCACTTTGAGTGATTGTAAGGATTGTTGTATATATACATTGATATGTATGTGAGTGAGAGCACATGCTTCATCTACAAATGCCAATTACCTTATCTTTTGCACCATACTTTTAACCATGCAATTCCAAAGTATGCAATTGATAGGGCTACATTATATGGCCTTGCATAGGCACATTTTTTATCTTCCCATGCACTTGATAAATGTTTTCAAAATTCAATGCTCTATGAAATGTCAGATTATTTTGAAGCAGAAAGAAGATTTGAAGATTGGCCCATCAAGGATGATGTGCAAGTTTAGTAGGGGCGAATGTCGTAGAGATTTACATCTCTACGTATCCACATCTTTACGTATCCACATCCAGTGTTTGAATAATCCAAATCTAAAGAACAATTTTCTACTGAGAATGTTGCAGATAATTTACCGAAGCATTGGCTAGAAATAGTCATAAGAAGATTTGCAGATTACTGAAGATTGTACCATTATTAAAGGGAGGATTGTTGAAAACAATGCCAATTGGTCAAAAATTGGTCAAGAGTGTCCACAAGTTATAGCATAAGTAGTTATTTTCTTAAGTTCCTCTAAGAAAAAACGGGCTGAGCGCCTTGGCTACGTGAGTGGCCTCTCAAACAATCGACCAGAGTTCGAATCTTCCCAGCAGCGCGCTTGTAGAAGTTGTTTTTGATCTTTGCTTTTGATTTAATTAGCGGACAGCGAATGATGGACGGCGATAAAGATCGCACATGATTTTATTTGATCGTAGATCGCTACGAAGGAGCTTTTCAAGTGTGCTTTATTAGGTGCTTTTCAAAGGGAACAAACACTATATAACAAGAGCTTTGGCTCATCATCTTATCATCCAACTCAAGGAGACAAGCTCTCAAGGAGAGGAGTATCTGAAGCTCTTGGAGGAGTTCTTGGAGGTGGATTGAAGGAGCTCTTGGAGGAGTTCTTGGAGGTGGATTGAAGGAGTTCTTGGAGGAGTTCTTGGAGGTGGATTGGAGGAGTTGGAGGAGAAGTTCTCACACTCTTGGAGGAGTGTTGGCACACATCTTAGTGTGGAGGTTCTGCTCGCATGAGGAGGACATCATGATTTATGATATTTTGGTAACTTGTATCTGTTTCTGTTATCTGCATTATATTTGTATAGAAACATTATTATGAATTAATTGACTCTCCAATTTCCTCACATCTCTCTTATTTCCGATCTCTCTTATGATGTTAATGAATTGTATGTGTGATTTGAGTTATGATTTCATCTAATTATCTGTGAGCGTCTATATTTGAGTTCTACCTCTTAAGTTTCTCGAAGCACCCTGCGTGTACCGTCTATTTGGAACACAAGCAGTTGGCTTGATCCACCCAACTGAGCCCTTCGCGATAGCGATGAATATGGAAAATTTTCTCTTGAGCCTGGTTAAAATATTGCGTCGGTATGTGCGTCGGTAATTTCTAGTAATTTACTGATGCTCATACCGACACCCATACTGACGCTCATATCGACGCATGCGTACCGATGCGTATATTGCCTCATTGGTTTTCCAAAGGTCTTCGAAGGTCATATTGATGCCCATGCGTGACCGTCGGTATGCAGAACATCGGTATGCCTTTGATATGTTGTAGTGTTAATGAACAAAACAAAATTAGAGAAAACAATTGGAAATAATAGATGTGTTTAAACAGAAAATAAACAAGAACAAAACAAAAACTAATCAAACTTATGAAAACAAGATATCAAATATAATACGACCAATTACAAAATATAGCAACTGAAAACCATTTCTGCAATTCCTAATAGGTATAGCAACGATTACTTTGATATTTGAACCCATAGCTCCATCAACGACCTCAATTACCAATATATGCGACGTATTTGAATTTGGAGGATAGGGAGATATCATAAGCTTCTCCAATGCAAAACTAATTTGCTGCATTAAATAATTTACTCTGAATGTGAGGGATAAATGAGGTTCTCTCATGTGTGTGTGTTATTTTCTAGTTTATAGGGAGAGAGTTCATAAGGAGAGTAAACTAAGCTACGCAAGACAAAAAAACCTGCCTTTTGAACGTGGGGCTGCATACTTTGTTTTGAGTAGATTTGCCTTTCGGTTATATAACATGGCACATGGAAAATGTCGTGCTGAACTCCTTTTGCCACCTCAAAGCGGTAAGACAAACAAGGTTTGCAATCCGAGTTTAAAAATCTGAGGTACTTGTTACGTGGCATTTCTGTGGAGAGTTTCTCCTGCCTCATCGAAATGTACGTAACAACTATGAAGCACGCGGGCAGCTGCAAATCGAGCCAAAACCACAACGGGATTTCAGACACGTCCTCGCGGATTCTTGGAGGTGGCCCAAGTTTGGATCGCCTTATAAACATCATTTTCTCACACCTTCAGTTCAAAACCTTCAAAACCTTCAGCCTCAAAGTTTCGATTTCCTGTCGCAGTGCTCCATCATCTGAGACCTCTACGTCCTGAGGTGTTTTACTCCATCGGACTGCAAGTTGTAGGGGGCCTGTCGACCTCGTACATCAAGCAAGCATTGATAAAGGAAGTAGCA
Organism: Ceratopteris richardii; assembly: GCA_020310875.1. Taxonomy (NCBI): domain Eukaryota; kingdom Viridiplantae; phylum Streptophyta; class Polypodiopsida; order Polypodiales; family Pteridaceae; genus Ceratopteris; species Ceratopteris richardii. Next base: position 30,427 of record MU261928.1, read on the forward strand.
AACTCTTGCTCGATTGCACTCTGCAAACCATCATAAATTGGATATTTTAGGAAACTTATATCCATAAATCTATCATAGTTTGACGGTGCATGAACTGGATCTGTTCTCTTCTTCAACCTCAAGAGAGAGAGAGCGATGGATTCGAATGATCTTCAAAGTCCTTGCGTTGTGGAGAAGCCACACATCGTTCTTGAGGATCTTTTGTCAACCGTACGTAGGAAGCGCAGGGCGACTCGCATGTCTTATAATAGACCTCCTCGTCCCACCAAGCGTCCTGCTGGTGATTCAAGTTATGGCTGCGGTTCAATATGGCTGCGGTTCAATACGTTTCTCATGAATAAGGACTCATTGAGACGTTATTAGTGTCTACTTGATTGATTCAATGTTTCATAGCATTTGGATTTTCCTATTGTGTGCTATAGCGAATTCGTTGTCTCGGGGTCTATGCCTACTATGTCCTAAAAATTAGGGGTGATCCCTTGATGATGTTAAGATTCCAATCAGTGCATACTTTGTTTATAAATCTAGGTGTTGTGCATTCTAGATTCATTCTTAAACAATTTCATCTAAACATAAGTAGAACAATTGTAATCAGGCTAAGAACACTGAGCATTCGAAGTTGATCTTCTCTTCCAAAAAATAGATGATTGTTCATAGTCACACTTCAAGTTGATAGGCAGATTGCTATGAAAAATCAAGTCAATTTCCCAAGTTGTTACTTATGTTCTATTCGACAACACTAATTATTTCAGATCTAGAATTTCAAGAGACTCCATGTACTTTTGATATGTCAAAACTACGTCTTTATGAGATCGAATTATCACATCATAGTGTGATAGTGTTCAAGCAAATGCACAACTTGTAGTGTTTGTGCAGTGTTGTGAATTGTTGGAGAAATGACAAACATTGATGGAATGAGTCAGCTTATGAGTGATAAGTTGGACAAAAACAACTTTCACACTTGGAGATTCAGCAAGAGGAATTTTGTGATGGGAAAGTCTATTAGAAGCACATCAAAGGAGATAATAAAAATGCTCGGCAGTTACAAAGAGGAATTGGTCTATGGACCAGTTAAGAGCATATGAAAGTGGAATCAAGGAGCATGGAAGGTAATGTATTGGTTGTCTGTTAGCATACAAGATAGCTTGAGTGGTCCCATATAAGATTCCAAGTGTGCAAACGAGGCTTGAAATAGTTTGGTCACATTTTATGAGACAAAGGCACATATATTGCAACTCAAGAACAATCTGCATATGCTTGAGAAAATGAGCATGTCGGTAAGTCACTACACCCTAAAAATCAAAAGCATATGTGAGTCGCTTGCATCTATTGTGGCAAATGTAGATGATAATGATGATGATGATGATGATGATAAGGTGGAATTATGCCTTCATTGTTTAGGAGTTTCATATAAGTAATTCAGAACTGCTTTTCAGACCAAGGAAAATATTTTGAATTTTGTTGATCTGGTATCTATGCTTATTATGGAAGAAAATAATCTTGGTGAGGACTATAACTCCCAAGGAAAACTAATTTTGAGCAACTATTCTACTCTCGTAGAGGAAGAGGCACAGGTGGAAGCTTCAAAAGTGGAAGAGGAAACAGTAACCAAGACGAAGGTCAACAACAATATCTTGTAGGAGGTAGAAGAGAGTTTCCAGGGAAGGGGAGTTTCCAGGGAAGGGGAGCCACAGAGGTGGTAGAAATTTCCAAAGAAATGATTTAGATAATTACAATAAGGGATGTTGGAGTTGTGGTAAACCTGGTCACTCTAAACTTGATTGAAGGTTGAAGAACCAAAATAACAAAAGGCAATAGAATAACTATGCATCAACAAGTGCAGATGATTCAGAGAAGTTGTTCATGGTACAAGATAACATGATGAATACAATGTCCACTAATGTTTTGAAATCAAATGGTAATCTTTCCTATGTTGATTCAGCTGCTTCAAATCACATGCACAATCATGCATAATGGTTTAGTATCTCACGAAAATTTAATGTTCTTGGATTTGTTGAAGTAGGCCATGATACATCACATCCTATTGAACATACAAGAAACATAGCACTATCTATGGAGGATGGGAAGTTAAAACATCTTGTTGATGTGTTACATGTTCCAAATATAACAAACAATTTGGCTTTTGTTGCATATATTGTTAACTTGGGATTACAAGTTAGGTTCAATGCTAATGGTTTATATATACAAGGTTACAAACAGAATGGAAGGTTGGTCATGAAAGGGACAAAGTTGGTAGGATGTTCACTTAAATTAAAAATTCTTGAAATGAATGCAGATGAATTGAGGAAAAATCTTGATCCAAAAGCAGAAAAATGTATCTTCATTGGGCACTCCCTTGAGAAAAAGGAGTATAAAAGCTATAGCCCACTCAAAAAAAGTGAAGATAGGCAAATATTTGGTGTTTGATAAAATGTCAAGCTTCTATGCAAATGCTAAAAAAGGACTTAATCTTGACTCAAATGTAAAAAAGGACTTAATCTTGACTCAAATGATAAAATAAATTCTAAAAAGACAAGCTGAAAATCTCAAGTTTTGAGTGGACCGGATGTGTAACCAAGCAATAGTTCCAACTCAAATCCATGGAGTGAAAGATTTCCTTGAAATTTTAGTACATGAAATTCGTGAACTACATCCAAAAGGTAAAGAAAATTTCCTTGTGAAAGAAGATCCCACTTAATGTTTTGCTATTAATCTATCTCTTCAATCTAGCATGATTTTCACGTATCCACACATAGCACAGTTTGAATAGTAAAATTTAGGCAAATTACTACAAAAAAATAATTTTCCTTGTGTGAATTACATAATCCCTGAAATCACACATTTTTCTATAGAAAATTTCATTAGCACAAAGTTCTAGATGAAGAAATAGACAACTAGAGATGCGCGTAATTAGCGTATATCAGTTGTGATGGAATTATACTCCAGAAAATGGAGCATATAGGTCATGAGAGTTTGTTATAGTGGAATAGATGGTAAAATAATCAGTGACATCAATCAACAAGGAGGTTGATAGCAAATGATATTAAATCTACCATTTAATAGTAATAAATCTCATCACATACGGGGTTGATAATTGTTAGAAGTTCATACTAAGAGGATATGTCGGATATGAGAGGTGTTTCGAGAGATCTATGCATTAGGCATCACACGAATTGCTGAATCACATTTGTTCGTTCGTGTTCCTTTCTCTGTTAGTGCTATCAGATGATCCTACACATAGAGGCATTAGATGCTTCATATTGAAGATGGAGGAGTCACAAGTATGGTTAACCCATGTACTCAGAGCATGCCCAAGTTAATGTCCCTCTGTGTATTGCCAAAAATAATGATCCTCTATTGGACCCCCTTCTCTAAACTATATAATGCCCTTTTATATTCAATCAACTCTAATAATAGAGTTGTCCCAAGATCTACTCACATGAAAAATCAAGGTGCTTATTTTATTGATATGTAGAAAACAACAACGATCGCTATTCATGCCTTCTTACTGCCACTATTATTTGACCGTATTGCTCTCCTTATATTAGGAGAAGAATTTCTTCAGCACAAATGATTGCATAATGAGTGTCATGCAATTGAAGCTCTCCATTAGCCAATACAAATTTGAACACCGAAGCAATTTCTCATATATATTTGTTTCTGGTCTTCCAAAGATATAGAAAAGATTATTAGCAAATATCTCCCCATTAGCATTTACTATAGTCATAAAGTTCTACTTAACATTGTGAGAGTCAGAGTGCAAGATATTTTCCCGATTATAACTGGCCCAATAACCATCAAATTATCATTGCCTTCCATTGTTCTTCAATTGAGATGAATCCAAATTTTAATTTCCATAATGCCCATTGCAACCATTTGTAAAAAAACAAATTCAGACATCAGTTCTTAGTGATTTGATAAGGCATCACTTGATTGTGCAATTTCATCTTTCCTTTATTTGAACCCCATTGGATATGGTGATCTTCATGCCATAAATTCCATATGAAACATCTTTAAAGTACAATGATCAACGATGATGACTCATTCCTTTCCTAAATGGGGAGAGTAAATCTCTGTGACAACATATTACTTTTTCATTTCTCTCACATGCATAGTGTTCATGACGATATATGTCAAGGATATTTTATTGAGCTTTACTAGATTTATCTACTAAGTGTGATGGCACATGTGTTTCTTCCAAGCTCACTCATTCGTGGACATTAGGATTTTCATTGTTTATTGTTCCTTATATATTTCACTAGTTGTATTGTTGTATTAGGTCATTCTTGAATATTCCTTTTATGTAATAGAAGAAGAAGAAGAAGAAGAAGAAGAAGAAGAAGAAGAAGAAGAAGAAGAAGAAGAAGAAGAAGAAGAAGAAGATGAAGAAGAAGAAGAAGAAGAAGAAGATCATTCTTCCTTGCCTCAATATGTGTGTGCTTCTCTTTGAGTGTAAGAGTGTGTGAGTGAGCTACCTTCCTTATCTCCTTTCTCCTGACGCATCCATCTCATATATTCACGGTTCTCTCATATAATTCTTTTGATAAAAGAGGCTACAGTCTTGGGCATTAAAAACAATTATGGTTGTTGATGGTGCGTTTGCTATAATAAATAAATTGTTCATGATATTTACAAAAATTGAGTGTGAAATTGGATATGAAAAAATAAGGAAAGAAAAGTGCATTATATCTTTCATGCACTTTAGATTGACGAAAAACCTCCTTCATGGTGCAAGCTTCAAAATAGATTCGAAAGAAATCTAAGAATCAAATTCATATTCACACCCTTGGCTCTCACTTTCATCATTCCTATCACTCTCAAGTTTATTTAAGACCACCATCAATAACATATTTTTCACCTTCTCGCCAATTGAATAGCTCCGCATGTATACATACAAAAGAATCTTGAACAAAGTGCTATCAAACACTTTTCAATTATAATTCTCATTATCATTTACTTTATGTAGTTTATATAGACCAATCCATCTTTTCATCAACGTTTTGTGTTTTCTATATTGAGTGTCAAAGGAATTATCATAGATATGCATTTAGTGGCCAATTTGAGAGTTCTTTGTTCTCAATTAATGGATCCTATCCAAGTAGACCACCTTTAGAAGGTAGATGGGTAGCCAAAGATGGTTTGCAGAATGACTTTTATCCTAGACCCAAGGTTTCGATAGAGTCTTAATCGTTGATTATAGAAGGACTTATCTTATAAATTTTTTGGCTTAGAGTGTTCTATACTTCATGATGGGGTATAAGTGAATTCTCTTGTGAGAACTTTGAGATATCCTCTCTAAACTTTCACTCCAAAATGACTTAAAAAGTATTTTATTTGAGTTGTGTCTTGGGAGAATGACTATGGACGCTTGCCTTGCTCCATTGATGGATGAAGAGGGCATTCCAAGATAATAGTACCGATATCTTCAATCCTCATAATGTTTTTGGATTCTTGGCTGTTGGAGCAGGATACACCCAAAAGACGATGCTCACAAATATATAATGTAAAAACTAGTAGATCTTGATATATATATATATATCATTTTGGAACATTAAGAATACTTATAAATCGAAATTGTTTAACGAACAAAACAAAATTAGAGGAAACAATAGGAAATAATACATATGAGTTAAGCATAAAATAAACAAGAACAAAACAAAAACTAATCAAGGTTATGAAAACAAGATATCAAATATAATACGACCAATTACAAAATATAGCAACTGAAAACCATTTCTGCAATTCCTAATAGGTATAGCAACGATTACTTTGATATTTGAACCCATAGCTCCATGAACGACCTCAATTACCAATATATGCGACGTATTTGAATTTGGAGGAGAGGGGGATACTGTAAGAAAAGTATGACATCATCTAAATCCATCTTATAAAAAGTAGATGAAAATGGGACGAAGTAAAAATTAATATACCTCATGGAATATGCATTTATTGTTCTTTAAACATATGATAAAGCTTCTCCAATGCAAAACTAGTGTCTTACATTAAAATCAAGGGTTCAAAAATTGCAGGTCGGTCTCAATAAGGTTCTCTGAGTGTGTGTGTATGTGCGTTATTTTCTAGTTGATAGGGAGAGTAGACTAGTTTATAAGGAGAGTAGAGTAAGCTCCGCAAGACAAAAAAACCTGCTTTTTGAACGTGGGGTTGCATACTTTGTTTTGAGTAGATTTGCATTTCGGTTATATAACATGGCACATGGAAAATGTCGTGCTGAACTCCTTTTGCCACCTCAAAGCGGTAAGACAAACAAGCTTTGCAATCCGAGTTTAAAAATCTGAGGTACTTGTTACGTGGCATTTCTGTGGAGATAGTTTCTCCTGCCTCATCGAAATGTACGTAACAACTATGAAGCACGCGGGCAGCTGCAAATCGAGCCAAAACCACAAGTCTTCGCGGATTCTTAGAGGTGGCCCAAGTTTGGGTCGCCTTATAAACATCATTTTCTCACACTCACAGATTGACAGTTCAAAACCTTCAGCCTCAAAAGTTTCGATTTCCTGTCGCAGTGCTCCATCATCATCCCTCCCACTACGTAGGCTTGCGAAGCGTTTGCGCTCTCCCATTGGACACACGTCGCTCCTGTCTGCTGAGACTTCTACGTCCTGATGTGTTATACTCCATCGGACTGCAAGTTGTAGGGAGCCTGTCGACCTCGTACATCAAGCAAGCATTGACAAAGGAAGTAGCAAACTCTTGGTCGATTACACTCTGCAAACCATCATAAATTGGATTCTTTAGGAAAGTTATATCCATAAATCTATCATACTTTGACGGTGCATGAACTGGATCTGTTCTCTTCTTCAATCTCAAGAGAGAGAGACAGAGAGCGATGGATTCGAATGATCTTCGAAGTCCTTGCGTTGTGGAGAAGTCACACATCGTTCTTGATGATCTTCTGTCAACCGCACGTAGGAAGCGCAGGGCGACTCGCATGTCCTATATACCTCCTCGTCCCACTAAGCGTCCTGCTGGTGATTCAAGTTATGGCTGCGGTTCAATATGTTCCTTCGGTGATTTCGTTCGTAATAAATCAAGAGGGTTCGAGTGTAAATATCTGGGAGGCATATGTAGGGAAGGATATGCTTCTAGGGTTCTCGCAAGTTGACTTGACAGATCCCTATCATTCCCCGCAGACGCTTATGAGATCAGTAAGAGAATCGGTATTTCATGTAGAACAATAGGAGGGAGTCAAGAGGATAAGGCTGAATTTCTCCAGAGTTACATCGTCGGTATAAGCTTGGTGAAAGATTGTCGGGCCTTTTCTACGCCGCCAAAAACATGTCCTACCGTTAATACACAGACATCAAACCTACCTTCTCAACTTGTTAGTAGCGGCCATTGTCTGGAGAATTCTCGTCTCCATCTAGCGAAAGCAGTCTCTGACATTCCATGGCAGCACCTAGACAATGCTTCTTTCGAGAGTGCTAAAGATAGTTTTGATGGAGAAAGAAATCCCTCACAGAAGTCAAACAACAATGTGAACATGCATGCTCTCGAGAGTGCTGAACAAAGTTTTGATGGCGTTGGAACTCCTTCGCAGGCGTTAAACGGAGATCTGGCTCACGAGGTTGACACGAGTGATGGCATTTCACCGAAGATACTCGCAGACGATCTCTATTTCGTTGGTAGAACTGCATTATTGAGAAAAAACACAGAAGGAGAGCTTTGCAATATTTCCAGAGACTGTACCTTGAAGATGAGCCAAGAATGTCCGTCGAATCACCCTCCAAGTGCCAAAATGCTCATCTGTGGCAGACGTAGAGAGATGGAAGACACAGCCGTCGCGATTCCATCCTTCATGAAAATCTCCAAGTGTTCGCCTTCTGATAAAGCAAAGAATGATGCAGATTTATCTGATCTTCATTTCTACGCTGTTTATGATGGACATGGTGGTTCACAGGTCAGCATCGAGGATATCTCTGTATCTCTCATCAATATTGCAGGGTTTTTGACACTTTTATCTTTTCGTATCAGGCGTCTATCTATTGTGCACAACGATTTCACCACGCCTTAGAAGAGGAAATTACGCTCTTCTCATTGACTGGCTCTAGTGAAATAGGTGACTGGAAGCGTGCCATATCCTCATGCTTCATGAAAGTGGACAAGGAGGTAGGAGGCGTATGCCCTTACGGAACTTGCGACGATATTCACAGCACTACGAATTGCTGCTCTGGTACCATCGCTCCAGAAAACGTTGGAACTACGGCTGTTGTTGCTGTGATCAGTTCTTCGCATATAGTCGTAGCAAATTGCGGCGACTGTAGAGCTCTGTTGTGCAAAGGTGGTGAAGCCATAGCCTTATCACAGGATCACAAGGTATGTGGAGAAAGCTGGCAATGGCTCAGAATTTGATATTTTCTTGTTTCTGTGCAAATAATCTCGTTTTTATAGTGCTATCTCACTGGAAAAATTTCCCAATGCTGCAGCCCGAAAGGGTCGATGAGACTAGGCGTATCGAAGATGCAGGTGGCTGTGTGACACCTTGGAAAGGTTATAGAGTCGCGGGACTATTGGCATTGTCTCGAGCTATAGGTAATGCTATCATGCATTCTCTTTTTGTATTCTGCGAAAGGTGAAGGTCTGATTTTTGAAATGTTTTAAGTAGGCGATCGGTACTTGAAGCGATATGTGATTTCTGAGCCAGATATGGTTTATTTAGAACGCTCGGATGAAGATGAGTTCCTTATACTTGCGAGTGACGGTCTGTGGGATGTAATTGACAACGAGAGCGCTTGTCATGTGGCGCGGAGATGTTTTGCTTCTAGCCAACGGGATGACCTCGCCTCTGCAACAGCAGCTTCTACTCTGGTAAAGTTGGCATTCTCAAAGGGAAGCCAAGACAATATCAGTGTAGTTGTAGTGGATTTGAGGCTTCGGCAGCAGTGAGCTCTCTTTTGTCACATGAGGAGTCTAAGGTGTCCTACAGTTATATTCAGATCTCCTTCCTTTGGAAGGAATGTATAGTTGAAGGTACGCAAGGTATGCAGGCAAGTGGGAAAAACCTTCACATCTTGCTTAATCTCTTGCATATCATGCAACCTTTTTGTAAGAACCGCTTATGAAATTAGCACTCGATCTTCATTTTTCTTGCTTTCCATTTTCATTGACAAACTCATTATCATCAAACACGATTTCGAATTGCAAGCTTTATGCCGTGCTTTCCGATTTTTTGATCGAGAGATTGATGTACTTCTTTTAAATGATCTAAACATCCAAGGTCATGGGGTATGATGAAGCTGGTGAAGGTCGGCGTTGGATTTCATTCGTTTTAGTTGAGGTTTTTTCCTTTGAAAGACGATGTCATAGGATATGAAAACAATGTCATAGGAAAAGAAATTGATCAACTGGTAAGGGAACTAAAACGAACGTTTAATGAATTAGTGACTCTTACGGTTGCAAGATTCTATTGAGTACGTTTGAAAAGCCGCGATCATGCAGCTCTCCGTGTTTAAATGATGCATTCTGCTACTTGGCATTCATGCGCAACAGAATGAAACGACGATTTCCACCCTGATGCTTAAGTAACTTAATCAGTTCAACTCTTTACTTTTTGTTCAACTTATGGGAAAGATCGCATTTGTTGTGAGGCTTTGTTGTGAGGCTTTGTTGTGAGGCTTAATCAGTTCAACTCTTTCAAGGCTTTTGTGTGAATGTAAGACGTGATATCAACAGATGTGCTAATGATAAACTGTGTATATCTATAGCGGAAGATTAAGGTAACGTCATAGCGTGGACGAAAGTTGAAGTACAATGTTGCTTCCTGAAAGGAATGTTCGAACGCATGTGGGTTGGGTGTGTTTTAGCACATACATTGAATAATTCACAGAAGCAACAGTGAAATGCTATATCCTTTTCACTGCAAGAATAAAATGATGTCTTCTCCTTTGCAACATATTTCCATCGTGAAGTCGTCGTGCTTTATTACTTGAGTTGTTGCATTAGTGAAAACAGCAATTAGATCATGAAGGCACATTGAGAAACAACTAAAATGTTTGCGAATAATACACACAAGCACATCAACCAAAAAACTTCGATTTTATATGAAGACCAATATTCGTGCATATTCATTAAGCATCGAAATGCTATTCGTTCTTCGCACCAACACTAAAATGCTTCTACCTTGTAAACAGAATGATGGTTTTTATTTAACCACAACGTTTGTTCCGTGTATATTTATAAGCACATAATTTTTATATTAAAATTTCCGAGCAATTTCAATCTTGTAGCAATCTCCCAGCAATATCAATCTTGTATCTGCAACATATTCTACGTAATGGATTCATAAAGTCTACCACTTCTGATATGTGTGTACATATGCGTGCATATCTCTGCATGTATCTCGCCCCCTCTCTCTCTCTCTCTCTCTCTCTCTCTTTTTCTATCATGCAGGCAAGTGGGAAAAACCTTCACATCTTGCTTAATCTCTTGTATGCCATGCAACCTTTTTGTAAGAACCGCTTATGAAATCAGCACTCGATCTTCATTCTTCTTGCTTTCCATTTTCATTGAGCTTTCCCAGTCGAAGCGTAACGGTAGAGATTTCATCACTGCAGGACGACAAAGTCATTATCATCAAACACGATTTCGAATTTCCGTGCTTTCCGATTTTCTGATCAAGAGATTGACGTACTTCTTTTAAATGATGTAAACATACAAGGTCATGGGGTATGATGAAGCTGGTGAAGGTTTTCGTTGGATTTCTTTTTTCCTTTAAAAGATGATGTCATAGGATATGAAAACAATGTCATAGGAAAAGAAATTGATCAACTGATAACGGAACTAAAACGAACGTTTAATGAATTCGTGACTCTTATCGTCGCAAGATTCTATTGAGGAAGTTTGAAAAGCCGCGATCATTCAGCTCTCCGTGTTTAAATTATGCATTCTGCTACTTTGTAAACAAAATGATGGTTTTTATTTAACCACAACTTTTGTTCCGTGTTTATTTATAAGCACGTAATTTTTATATTAAGATTTCCCAGCACTTTCAATCTTTTATCAATTTCCCAGCAATATCAATCTTTTATCTGCAACATATTCTACGTAATGGACTCATAAAGTGTACCACTTATGATATGTGTGTACATATGCGTGCATATATCTGCATGTATCTCGTCCTCTCTCTCTCTCTCTCTCTCTCTATATATATATATATATATATATATATATATATATATATATATATATATATATATATATATATATATATATATATATATATATATATATATATACCTCTTTAAATTTTGACTTATGAAGTTGTAGTGGGTTTCAGAGTTCCGGAAGAAAGAGATACAGAAGAACCAGACAAGATTCCACCACATTTCAAGAATATGCCAAAGTGGTTATATCAAACCTGGAAGGAGAATGGTATAAGGGTGTCGAGAAGGATGGATGGACACCTCAACAAATGAAGTGGTACTTGCTAAACGTGCTTGGTACCAGCCTTGATGCACTTCAGAGTTGAGTAGTAGGCCCCTTTAGCTTTCCAATGACACTAAATAAGTGTAACAGATAAGTTTGCAACTAGCTTATAACTAAAAACTTGCTATTTTGGTCTTGACACGTGCTCGAAGTTTCGCTCAGTACTCACAGTACAATATCAATTAGAAAAATTCCTTCAGAGGGTATCTAGTAAGCTTAGAAGGCTAATGATTCCAAGTGGAATCACTTAAAAGGATAGACCACACGCTTAGCAATGTCTTTAACAACTTGAAGCTAACCCTTGCTATCATAGGAACTCTGCAAAGAATTTTAACAACTTGAAGCTTACCACGTCGAGACGATTTTCTCCCAATGGGCTGAATGAAACTTTGTCAGACTTTGCGAGCTTGCAGTAGAAGAACATTGAAAATGATGGAGTAAACACTTAGATATGAGCAAGACAAGTACATTGTTCTGAGTGATAATGACAGAGAGACCAATAGAGATGATCAATGATATAATGTATTATTTGATAATGTTGTACATGATCATTGGCATGAATATGATGCCCAATGATGGTGATAGGAGTAGGCTATAATGTAAGCTTCTCAACTACATCAAATGATCAACAATATGCTCAGTAATGGGGGCTCATATTGAGCCATGAGATTTCAAGCTACTTTTATAGACTTCTTCAAAGTTTGAATTTTGAAATTCAAATGAGCTTCCACCTAAAAGTTCTTCCTCTAAATGAGGAGATATTATCTCAAGGAAACTCATACCATGAAGTTCTAACTCCATGAGTTAAGTGGCATTTACAAGATTCTTCTAAGTCAAGTGACTTTTACAAAAGTTAATGGTAAAAATCCATAAGCAATGGTTCATGTGGATCTTCAAAGATTTGCACATAGTACTTCCAATGCCTAGCCAAATGTGAAGGCTTGGCATTTGCACCAACAGCTCCCCCTAAAGCTAAACATCTTGGCTTCCTCTTCTTCATCAATCCTCTTGAATGTCCTGCGATCCAATCATAGCTTTACACATGCAAAGTTTAGTACCATCAAGTGCTTTGGTCAATAAATTTGCACATTGCATATTAGTGGATACATATGCAAGTTGAATCTCCTTGCTCAATGCATTCTCTCTCACATAGTGGTGGCGAACTTCTATATGCTTGGTTCCAACATGATAGATAGGATTTGCTGCAAGATGTAAAGAACTAGTATTGTCACCAAAATCATTGGTGAGTTAGACTGTACTCCCAACTCTGAATATAGCAATTTGATTCATATGGATTCTTGTGTAGCATTGGCTAATCCTCTCTATTCTGCCTCTGTTGAAGATAAAGCAACAGTAGGTTGCTTCTTTGAAGACCATGAATCGGGCTTATCACTTGCAAAAGAGAGATAACCAAAGGTGCTCCTCTTGTCATCCTTACAACCTGCCTGCATCTGAGTATAGTTTGATATCCAATTATGAAGTATATGGAAAGTATAAACCTTGATTTTGAGTACCCTTGAGATACTTCAGAATCCTCTTTGTAGCTTCCAAGTGAGATGCTCTGGGTTTGTGCATAAATTGACTTAAGACACTTACTTGATAAGCAATATCAATCCTTGTGAATGTAGCATAGTTCAAATTTCCAATTATGCTTTGATATCCCGCAAAATTTTCACGAACATCAACTTCATGAGCACTTAACTTTTGGTTTACTTCCATAGGATTGCTAGCTATCTTGGCATCCTCCAAGTGAAACTTCTTCAACATGTCCTACACATACTTTCTTTGAGTAATATAAATTCGAGAATTCGTATGGACTAGTTCAAGTCCAAGAAAATACTTTAGTGATCCTAGATCACTAATTTTGAACTCGTGCATCATTAGGTGCTTGATTTGTTTGATGCCATTGACATCACTACCTGTAAGTATGATATCATCAACATAGACACATAGATATATCACCTCTGAATTATTTCTCTTGACAAATGGAGAAGTATCTACTTTGCTCATGATGAATCCTTGATCTTGTAAGTATGTAGTCAATCTATGGTTCCGTGTCCTAGGTGCCTGCTTCAATCCATAAAGAGCTTTGTTCATTTTGCACACATAATTTACCTTGCTTGGGTCTTCATAGCCAAGAGGTTGATCCGTGTAAACCTCCTCTAAAATCGAGCCATTAAGAAAAGCATTTTTTTTACATCCAATTGGTACATATTCCAATTCCTTGATACAACCACATTTACCAATACCCTGATGGTTGGCATTTTGGCTATAGGTGAGAAAGTATCTTCATAATCAACTCCTTGGGTTTTGTGCAAAGCCCTTAGCCACAAGTCTAGCTTTATACCTCTTTATTTCTCTTGACTTTGTAGATCCATCTAGATACAACTACCTTCATTGCTTCCTTCTTTGGCACTAGCTCCCAAGTATCATTCTCCTTGAGTGCTTCTATTTCTTCATCCATAGCTTTCTTCCATTCTGCCTTGGTCTTAGCTTCTTCATATGTTTTAGGTTCTTCAAATGATAAATCTTTAGCAAGATAAACAGAATGCTTAGTTACTAAAGAAGTGTCATATCCGTATCTGATTGGTTTTTTGCTCTCCCTTTGTGATCTTCTAATTGCTTGGTTGGATTATTTGGGTATGTCTTCCAACCTCTTCATCTTAACTTTGCCCTTTGATTTCCATGCCTTGAATTCTTCTAGGTTGATGATATCCTCATCATCTGATTTGATGTCCTCAATTTGATTTGGTTCCTCCTTGGTGAGGCTTGGAAACTCCTCTTCCAAGTCATATGGTAGCTTAACCTTCCTTCATTCACTTTCAAACCAAGAATCATTCTCATCAAACACATCTCTACTGACCATGAATACTTTGTTGGATGGATTATAAAATCTGTACCCTTTTTGGTTTCAATCATACCCTATGGAGATGCACTTCTCTGCCTTAGGGTCTAGCTTACCTTTGATCTGAGATTGGATATGTACATAAGCAACACATCCAAAGATCCTGCAATGATCAAGTGGCGGCCTTCTACAATGCCATGCTTCATATGGGGTCATCCCATCAAGTGATTTGGATGGCAGCCTGTTAACAAGATAAGTGGCATTAGATACACTCTCTTCCCACATATAGTTAGGTAATTTCTTTTCATTAAGCATTGACCTAACTGTTTCAACAATAAACCTCTTTCTCCTCTCTTCTACCCCATTTTTCTCAGGGATATACCTTGTTTTAATTTCCCTTTTGATACCTCTGTCCTACAAGAATGAATGAAATTCATTTGAGAAGTACTCACCTCCTCCATCTGACATTAGTCTTTTAGACTTCTTCCTGTTTGGTTTTCCACAAGTGCAAGATACTTCTTAAAGAAATTGAACACTTCATCTTTGTGCTTCATAAAATATAATATTGTCCACCTATTGAAATCATCAATAGAAGATACATAATACCTTGAGCTTGAAATAGAAGGATCCTTGCTTGGTCCCCACACATCTGTGTGGACAAGCTCCAAGTAATGCTCATGCATGTAGCCTTTCTTTGAGAAGGGTAACCTGTGTGATTTACCAAACTAACATGCACCACATTTATAGATCATGTGTTGCTTGGATACATTAGGTATCCCAAGCACACATTCATCTCTACATATTTTCTTTAATGTTCTCTCACCAATATGCCCTAATCTTTTATGCCAAATCTCAAGCTTCGACAATGTTTGATCTTTGTAATTATAAAGTGCAATATTCCTTGTATCTTCAAGTTCAAATGTAAATAATCTACCTATCTTTTCTACCTTGGCAACCTGCAAAAAGTTTTCCACAATCTGTCCAACACTCATCAAATTCTTCGTGATTGTAGGTACATAAAGAACCCTACTCAATAGATCTCTATTCCCATCAGAAGTTTAACCATTTCCTACCTTGACCACTGAGTGCTTGGTGTCATCACTTGTTTGTACTTGGTGCTTTCCCTTAGGTTCCTCAATGTCAGAGAGAAGAGCTACATTGCCTACCACATGGTTTGAACATCTTGAACATCTTGGTATGTATATGCATATGCATGTGTGTATGCATATGCATTTGTGTATGTGTGTATGCATATGCATGTGTATATGCATATGCATTTGTGCATGTGTGTATGCATATGCATGTGTGTATGCATATGCATGTGTGTATGCATATGCATGTGTGTATGCATATGCATGTATATATATGCATATGCATGTATATATATGCATATGCATGTGTATGCATGTGAAGAGTCAAGTGTATGCATGTGTATGCATGTATATGCATATGCATGTGTGTATGCATGTGTGTATGCATGCGTAGAGTCAAGTGTATGCATGTATATGCATACGCATGTGTGTATGCATGTGTATTTGTGTGAAATGCATGTGTATGTGTGTGTATGCATATGCATGTGTGTGCGTATGCATATGCATGTGTGTATGCATATGCATGTGTGTATGCATATGCATGTGTGTATGCATATGCATGTGTATGTATATGCATGTGTGTATGCATATGCATGTGTATGTGTATGTGTGTATGCATATGCATGTGTATGTATATGCATGTGTGTATGCATATGCATGTGTATGTATATGCATGTGTGTATGCATATGCATGTGTGTATGCATATGCATGTGTGTATGCATATGCATGTGTGTATGCATATGCATTTGTGTATGCATATGCATTTGTGCATGTGTGTATGCATATGCATTTGTGTATGTGTGCATGCATATGCATGTGTGCATGTGTGCATGTGTGTATGTATGTATGTATATGCATGTGTTTATGTATATGCAATTTGTGTGTGTATGTATGTATGCATATGCATTTGTGTATGTGTATGTGTGTATGCACATATGTGTGTATGTATATGCATGCATGTATGTATATGTATATATGTGTGTATGTATGTATGCATATGCGTGTGTGTATGCACATATGTGTGTGTATACACATGTGAGTGTGTATGTATATGTATATGTCTTTCTCTCTCTCTCTCTTTATGTTTCTCTAGATCTCTCTCTTTCTTTCATCTCTCTCTCTCTCTCAATATCTGTGTCTTTCTTTCATATTTCTCTCTCTCTCTCTATGTCAATCGAAAACAAAAAAATCACTTACATCGATGTAATTGTTTGAATCGTTGTCATAAAAATCCACTTAAAGTTGTCCTTCGTCGAATTCCAAAGACTTGATGCCAAAATCTCTTGCAAAACTAAAGAGAAAAGAAATTAGAAAAGGGAAAACATAAAGAAAGAAAAAGAGTGCTACAATATGTGCGATATACTTACCAAAACTTCAGATCTGGAATAATAGAGAGGTGTGCATAGAGAGAGAGAGAGAGGGAGAGAAAAAAAGAGTGAGAAACACGAAGATGTTGCTCACGTGTGGAAATTCCGTGGTAGCAGGTTTTGTTTCAAAAATGCGATGTCGTAGAGATTTACATCTCTACGTATCCACATCTTTACGTATCCACATCCAGTGTTTGAATAATCCAAATCTAAAGAACAATTTTCTACTGAGAATGTTGCAGATAATTTACCGAAGCATTGGCTAGAAATAGTCATAAGAAGATTTGCAGATTACTGAAGATTGTACCATTATTAAAGGGAGGATTGTTGAAAACAATGCCAATTGGTCAAAAATTGGTCAAGAGTGTCCACAAGTTATAGCATAAGTAGTTATTTTCTTTAGTCCCTCTAAGAAAAAACGGGCTGAGCGCCTTGGCTACGTGAGTGGCCTCTCAAACAATTGACCAGAGTTCGAATCTTCCCAGCAGCGCGTTTGTAGAAGTTGTTTTTGATCTTTGCTTTTGATTTAATTAGCGGACAGCGAATGATGGACGGCGATAAAGATCGCGCATGATTTTATTTGATCGTAGATCGCTACGAAGGAGCTTTTCAAGTGTGCTTTATTAGGTGCTTTTCAAAGGGAACAAACACTATATAACAAGAGCTTTGGCTCATCATCTTATCATCCAACTCAAGGAGACAGGCTCTCAAGGAGAGGAGTATCTGAAGCTCTTGGAGGAGTTCTTGGAGGTGGATTGAAGGAGCTCTTGGAGGAGTTCTTGGAGGTGGATTGAAGGAGTTCTTGGAGGAGTTCTTGGAGGTGGATTGGAGGAGTTGGAGGAGAAGTTCTCACACTCTTGGAGGAGTGTTGGCACACATCTTAGTGTGGAGGTTCTGCTCGCATGAGGAGGACATCATGTTTTATGATATTTTGGTAACTTGTATCTGTTTCCATTATCTGCATTATATTTGTATAGAAACATTATTATGAATTAATTGACTCTCCAATTTCCTCACATCTCTCTTATTTCCGATCTCTCTTATGATGTTAATGAATTGTATGTGTGATTTGAGTTATGATTTCATCTAATTATCTGTGAGCGTCTATATTTGAGTTCTACCTCTTAAGTTTCCCGAAGCACCCTGCGTGTACCGTCTATTTGGAACACAAGCAGTTGGCCTGTTCCACCCAACTGAGCCCTTCGCGACATTGTGAACCCGATGTGAAATTGTTCCATGGCATTTGGCAATTAGGAGGTACAATATCAAGCTCAATTCAGGTACGAGCAATTCAAGTTCTTTATTTTCTTGTATACTGGCTCGAGACGATATATGTACATTAATTGCACAACAGCAAGAAACATTAAAATATCAAGTTGCGAATATAATCAGGAAAGTCAAAGATCAGTCAAGACTTGAATATCAATTCAAAATGGAAGATTTCTTTAAGTCAATAATGAGTGAAGGTCAAGGTCAAAAGGTAGTTGAAGCAATACTTAAAGAAAAGGGAAAATTCACAGGAGTGAACGTGACTGAATACTTAGATGTTTATGAAGATCTAGCTAAACTTCATGGCTTGTCTAATGATAAAATGATTCCATATTTAAAGAGATTGGCAACTGGATCTGTGGTTGATACAATTGAAACCCATGAAAATTTAGCTTGGGAAGAGTTTAGAAAACAAATTCATACAAATTTCTACCTTGAAGACTTTAGTCAACATAGTAGAGCAGGATTTATGAAGTGGATAAGCCCACCCAAACCTCAGGTATCCATAACACAACTCCATAGTGAATTTATGAAAAGATTTTCTCAACTCCCAGAAGTGGATAGGACTGCTCTCACACCTGATATTGTTATCAATTTCCTTAAAATTTTGAGTCATGATGTAAGAGTAGAAGTTGAGAGAAGGCTTGAAGAGCCAGGAAAGAGATATGGTTTAACTGATGATTTGGCTACTATAAAGATGGTAGTTGAAGCTGTTGCTCATATGAAACAAAGACATTATATTCTTTATGAGCAAACACCTATTTTCCCATCTAGTATGCCACATCTAAATGAACCTAGGGAGATTCATACCACTACAAAAGTTGATGTGACTTCTTCATCTAGATTTCCTGAAGAATTTCAATTAGCAGTCCTTTCTAAAATTGAAACTCTATCAAAAGAAATCTCATCACTTCAAAACATAGTATATTCTTCTAGTACTCAAAACCAATCAATCCAAGCACCAACTTCCTCTCAGCTAGATGTACCTCAACCTATTCAACCACCAATTCCTCACACAAATTTTGAAAGAACTTACAAACCTAATAATAGGCAAAATCCTAATGTTAGGAGATGTGTTTGGTGTGATTCAACTGACCATCTTTCATACTTATGTGAGGCTTTGAAAGAAGCCAAAGACCAAAAGCTTGTGATTGACATTGATAAAAAATTATGTGATTATAGATCACGCATACCTTTACCTGTCAATTGGGGAAAAGGGGGTATGAAGAAGCTATATGAAAGTCTTTCAAAAACCTCTACTGTAAAACTAGAAAGAATGGATAATAGTGATCAAGATTCTAACCAATCAAATGAAACTAAAAATTATTCCATTGAAGCTCTAGTCAAGGCAAGAAATGCAATCATGCAAAAGACAGCTTGGGATTCACCTGTTGACCAATTTTCTGTCCATTCTCATATTGCCAATGTAGAGGAGAAGAGGAAAAGAGATGAGAAACCAAATGAAAATGAACATGAAAGAAGAGTAACAAGAAAACAATCAAATGAAGGACCTAAAAAAGTCCATTTTGAGCAAGGAGAAGGGTCTAAATCTAGTCAACAAAGGAGAAATGAGATAAAGGAAGGTAAAAAACCTATGATGAGTGAACAACCTAATCAATCTAATGATCAAAACCTTGATAAAAATGAGAAACAAAGTGATAAGAATCAAAAGAAGCCAAAGAGAGTTCCTAAGGCAATTTTGATCTCTGAAATTGAACAAAAAGTGGATTATAAAGAAATTTTAAATGAAATTCTGTTAAAAAGCCTAGTTACAATGTCCTTAGAACAAGTCTTTTCAATTTCTAAAACCGAGTTCAAGGATAATTTTATTAAACTTATCAAAAGAAAGAGATTTCCACTTTCTCAAGAAGTTGAGATGCAAGACATTGCAGACTTAACTCAAGCTATGAATGATACTCTTACTTTTGATGAGTCTGAGGAAGATAATAATGACGAGGCTTATAATGTCAATAAGAATTTCCTTGGTCCAATCATGCTTGATGAAGAAAGTAAACAATCTGAAAGTCATTTTAGCAAGAGTTTTGGGCTAGAGGAACACCTGAGATGAAAATCAAACTAGGAGATAAAAAGAAATCATATTCAGCTTTGGCACTTATTGACTCTGGGTCAGAGATTAATATAATTTCTAAAGAACTTTATGATAAGTTCAAATGGCCAATTGATAAAAATCATGGATGGTTGATGAGAACAGCTGATAATGGTTGTGGTTCTTTACTTGGAGCTTGTGCAAATATTCCTGTGATGATAGGTGGAATCACTGATACATTTCACTTTTTCATCCAAGAAAATTGCTCTTATGAGATTATCTTAGGTCAACCTTTCATATGTGAAACTAGAATGGAAACAAAAGTAATGGATGATGGGTCTACATATGCTCGGATTCGATCTAAAGATGATTTGCAATCACTCCAAGTAATGACTATCAACCCAAATCACTTTCGAAATCGGGAACAAATTAGAAAGTCTCCTATACGTTCACAAGAAAAGACATATGATGATTGTCGACCTTCATTTGAGTGTGGAGCAAACTTTGGCCAAAATTTTTGTTAAACCCCACCATTGAGCGGGACAATGGTGGTCAATGGATTGATGTCTCGCAAACCCTTGTACATAATTTTGAAAGCTTTTCTATTTGTTTCCCTTCTTCAATTTTACAATTTATTCATTCCAAAAATATACCCAAAAAAATCATAAAAGCTCATGAAAAAGACCTAAAAAACAAAGGATTCATTTTACCTGATGAAAACATTGAACATGTCATTGAAACTTCATCTACTTTTTCTTTACTTGAAGAGATTCAACAAATATTACAAGAACCGCATACTTCAAGAATTGTGCTTCTTAATTCCATTGATGAATATAAATTGATTTCCAAATTTGTTGATGAACTCATAATTGAGGAAGCTAAAATTGACACAAAATATAAAACAGTTGATAAGAAGGTTAAACCCATTGCTCAACCCTTACCAAAAGGAAGTGATGAAATATTCAAGCAGGTTGCAGAAGATCCTATTTTACGTGATCAACAAAACATAGGACATACATTCAATGATGAAACCATTGAACAAATTAAAATAGGAATTGATGATTCATTTCTATTACCTGCTGAACGAGAGTTATTTGAAAATGTCATTAGAAAGCATGGAAAAGCCTTTACACTTTATCCTCATGAGATAGGTTGTGCTGATCCAAAACTAGTTCCACCAATGATCATTTTTACAGTGCCACATATTCCATGGAATCTTCGCCCCATACCAGTCCCAAAAGCTCACTTACCTGAGTTAATGAGACTGATTAAGGAGAAGATGCACATGAGAATTCTAGAGCCATCTTCAGTGCCATATTCAAATAGATGGTTCACTGTACCTAAGAAGAATGGAAAGTTGAGGTTCATTCAAGACCTACAACCTGTCAATAAAGTTACTATTAGGAATGTGGGAACTGGCCCAATTGTAGGAGAGTTTGCTGAAGCATTTGCTGGGCACTCTATCTACTCCATGGGTGATTTATATTCAGGATATGACCAATTTCAGCTTGCTATTGAAAGTAGAGATATTACCACGATGAAAACTCCTCTAGGATTAGTACGTATGTGTACTTTACCACAGGGAGCTACAAATTCAGTAGCACATATGATGAATGCTATGAATTCAGTCTTGCATGATTTCATTCCTAATGTGACGATGCCTTTTATTGACGATATTCCTATCAAAGGATGTGAGGAAAAGTTAAAGATGAAACCCTAGACTCTTTAGGATGTAGAAAATTTGTTACTGACCATATTCTTGATTGTCAGCGAATATTCAAAAGATTCGAAGAAGTTGGTCTAACATTTTCAATTGAGAAATTTATTTTTGGTGTCAACGAGGTACTCATTGTTGGACATTTATGTGGTCACTATGGTCGAAGACCATACCCACCTAAGGTTGATGCCATAAATAAAATTTCTGAGACTTGTAATAATGTTAGCGAGGTAAGAAGATTTCTAGGAGCTTGTGTCTTCTATGCTATTTGGATACCTCACTTTGCACATGTTGCTAATTGTCTTTATGATTTGTTGAGAAAGAACAGAAAGTTCATATGGACTAATGAACATTCTAAAGCCATGAGAAAACTAAAAAAATTGCTAACTGAAGCTCCTATTTTAAAAAGAGTTGACTATTCCAATAATAAAACCATTATTTTGACTGTAGACACTAGTCCTATAGGTATAGGATGGGTTATTGGTCAAGATGATGAAGAAGGGAAAAGATATGCAGTAAGATTTGGTGCCAAAATTTTGCATGAAACTCAACAAAAATACCCACAAATCAAACGAGAACTTTGGGGTTTAGTCACAGCTTTAAAAACTGATAAGGAATATTTCATAGGAGCCAATGTAATTGTTGAAACAGATTGTTTACCACTTATTGGTATGATTACAAATTGTTCATCACCTGATATTGCAATGTTAAGATGGATATCATATATTAAATTTATAAATCCAATTTTAGTCCATATTGCTAGAAAATCCAATACTGTTGCTGATATGCTTTCTAGAGCTAAGTTTGATGATGATCTTGATAACGCAGTAGAAATTGACATAAATTTAATAAATTATGATCCACAGGTATATGAGTATGAACAATTTAATGATGATGATTATGAAGGAGAGTGGAAAGATATTGGAAGATACCTTAGTACTCTAGAAAAGTCACCTACTTGGACAACAAATAGATTCAAAGACATTAGAAAAAGAGCTTTCAATTTTTTCTTAAAAAATGGATTTATTTGGAGACATGCTAGGGGAAAAATTAAAATGCCACAAAGAGTACTAGGGAAGAAACAACTTCAATTGCAAGTTATGAAAAATTTACATGATACATTATGGGCTGGACATAAAGGGTTTGTGGCTACATATGAAAAGATTAGAGAAAGCTATTGGTGGCTAGGAATCTATGTCAATGTAAGGGATTATGTAAACAGTTGTACTACATGTCAAATGCATTCATCTGTAAAACACAGAGATCCTTTACATCCAACTTACCCACCATGTATTCATTATAAGTGGGTAGTTGATCTTGTGACCATGCCTAAAGGTATTGATAAAATGAGATATATTGTACTTGCAAGAGAAGATCTTACAAACCATGTAGAAGGCCGAGCACTACGATCTAAAACAACATATAATGTATGCAAATTCTTACTTGAGGATGTCATTTCAAGATTTGGATATATTGAAAAAGTAGTTGCTGATAGGGGAGAACTAGATGCTCAAGAGGCTAGGGATTTCTTTGCACGGCATGGAATTCGCTTATCTCTTACAACTGCTTATAACCCTGAGGCTAATGGAAAAATAGAAAGAGGGCATTCACCAATTGTGAAAGCAATCTCTAAAGCTTGTAGTGATGATTTGAAACAATGGCCAAGATATTTACCTTTTGCACTATGGGCTGATAGAATGACTTGCACAAGGACAACAGGATACATGCCTGCTGAATTAATGTATTGTCAAAACCTATTTTTCCTATTCATACACAAATATTTACATGGTCTACTCTACCTTGGAATGATAACCTATCTACTGATGAATTGTTGGCTTTAAGAATAAAACAACTTGAACAAGGGAATGAGAAACTTGATGATGCTGTTAAAAAATTAAAAGAATCAAGACTGAAAAATAAGAAATACTTTGATAAAACACATAGACTGAGGCCTAAAAAATTCATGAGGATGATTGGGTTTTGATTTATGATAGTACATTTGATTCACAATATGATGCAAGAAGGAAATTAAAACCACGATGGTTTGGACCTTATGTTGTTTTAAAAATACATGAGAATGGAACATATGCTTTATGTGAATTAGATGGAACTCCACTAAAAACTTTGATTGCAGGTAAAAGAATAAAATTGTTCAAGAAAAGGGATGAAGATGGTTACGAGATTGATGAAAACATGATTGACCATGAAGAGATCCTTAGATAGGAAATGATGAATTGAAAAGCATGTTTTTTGATACTAATTTGATGTTTTTCCTGAGACAGGAACACGCGTCTTCAAAATTATCTTTGATAATAATGATGCTTGAGACTAGTGAGAGTGTTTGAGTGATTTGAGAGAATTATTTGATTGAAGAGTGAGAATTGAGTGTTGACTTTAATGCATTTTTAGTCTTCTTTTCTTACTCTCCATTATTTGCACCATATTGAGTCTAGTATGCACTCAGAGTATGCATAAACCAATGTATATACACACATGTTTATTTCTTTAGCCTGCACAATCTATTTGCACTTGTAAACAAAAAAAAAAAGATGACATCCAATTTAAAAAACAGTTATCAAAATTTCTGAAGAACCTCATCATCGACTTCCTCTTACCTACCTTTTGCACCATGATTTTGGAACAATGCACTTAAAGTATGCATGGTAGGGTCTCGTTACATGACGTTGCATCCAGGCACATTTTGAGCTTTACCCATGCACTTTGAGTGATTGTAAGGATTGATGTATATACACATTGATATGTATGTGAGTGAGCGCACAAGCTTCATCATCAAATGCCTTTTACCCTGATACTTGCACCATGTTTGTTTACTTATGCACCTAAAGTATGCATGATAGGGTCTCATTACATGACCTTGCATCAAGGCACAATTTTGAGATTTACCCATGCACTTTGAGTGATTGTAAGGATTGTTGTATATATACATTGATATGTATGTGAGTGAGTGCACAAGCTTCATCATCAAATGCCTTTTACTCTGATACTTGCACCATGTTTGTTTACTTCTGCACCTAAAGTATGCATGATAGGGTCTCATTACATGACCTTGCATCAAGGCACATTTTGAGCTTTACCCATGCACTTTGAGTGATTGTAAGGATTGTTGTATATATACATTGATATGTATGTGAGTGAGAGCACATGCTTCATCTACAAATGCCAATTACCTTATCTTTTGCACCATACTTTTAACCATGCAATTCCAAAGTATGCAATTGATAGGGCTACATTATATGGCCTTGCATAGGCACATTTTTTATCTTCCCATGCACTTGATAAATGTTTTCAAAATTCAATGCTCTATGAAATGTCAGATTATTTTGAAGCAGAAAGAAGATTTGAAGATTGGCCCATCAAGGATGATGTGCAAGTTTAGTAGGGGCGAATGTCGTAGAGATTTACATCTCTACGTATCCACATCTTTACGTATCCACATCCAGTGTTTGAATAATCCAAATCTAAAGAACAATTTCTACTGAGAATGTTGCAGATAATTTACCGAAGCATTGGCTAGAAATAGTCATAAGAAGATTTGCAGATTACTGAAGATTGTACCATTATTAAAGGGAGGATTGTTGAAAACAATGCCAATTGGTCAAAAATTGGTCAAGAGTGTCCACAAGTTATAGCATAAGTAGTTATTTTCTTAAGTTCCTCTAAGAAAAAACGGGCTGAGCGCCTTGGCTACGTGAGTGGCCTCTCAAACAATCGACCAGAGTTCGAATCTTCCCAGCAGCGCGCTTGTAGAAGTTGTTTTTGATCTTTGCTTTTGATTTAATTAGCGGACAGCGAATGATGGACGGCGATAAAGATCGCACATGATTTTATTTGATCGTAGATCGCTACGAAGGAGCTTTTCAAGTGTGCTTTATTAGGTGCTTTTCAAAGGGAACAAACACTATATAACAAGAGCTTTGGCTCATCATCTTATCATCCAACTCAAGGAGACAAGCTCTCAAGGAGAGGAGTATCTGAAGCTCTTGGAGGAGTTCTTGGAGGTGGATTGAAGGAGCTCTTGGAGGAGTTCTTGGAGGTGGATTGAAGGAGTTCTTGGAGGAGTTCTTGGAGGTGGATTGGAGGAGTTGGAGGAGAAGTTCTCACACTCTTGGAGGAGTGTTGGCACACATCTTAGTGTGGAGGTTCTGCTCGCATGAGGAGGACATCATGATTTATGATATTTTGGTAACTTGTATCTGTTTCTGTTATCTGCATTATATTTGTATAGAAACATTATTATGAATTAATTGACTCTCCAATTTCCTCACATCTCTCTTATTTCCGATCTCTCTTATGATGTTAATGAATTGTATGTGTGATTTGAGTTATGATTTCATCTAATTATCTGTGAGCGTCTATATTTGAGTTCTACCTCTTAAGTTTCTCGAAGCACCCTGCGTGTACCGTCTATTTGGAACACAAGCAGTTGGCTTGATCCACCCAACTGAGCCCTTCGCGATAGCGATGAATATGGAAAATTTTCTCTTGAGCCTGGTTAAAATATTGCGTCGGTATGTGCGTCGGTAATTTCTAGTAATTTACTGATGCTCATACCGACACCCATACTGACGCTCATATCGACGCATGCGTACCGATGCGTATATTGCCTCATTGGTTTTCCAAAGGTCTTCGAAGGTCATATTGATGCCCATGCGTGACCGTCGGTATGCAGAACATCGGTATGCCTTTGATATGTTGTAGTGTTAATGAACAAAACAAAATTAGAGAAAACAATTGGAAATAATAGATGTGTTTAAACAGAAAATAAACAAGAACAAAACAAAAACTAATCAAACTTATGAAAACAAGATATCAAATATAATACGACCAATTACAAAATATAGCAACTGAAAACCATTTCTGCAATTCCTAATAGGTATAGCAACGATTACTTTGATATTTGAACCCATAGCTCCATCAACGACCTCAATTACCAATATATGCGACGTATTTGAATTTGGAGGATAGGGAGATATCATAAGCTTCTCCAATGCAAAACTAATTTGCTGCATTAAATAATTTACTCTGAATGTGAGGGATAAATGAGGTTCTCTCATGTGTGTGTGTTATTTTCTAGTTTATAGGGAGAGAGTTCATAAGGAGAGTAAACTAAGCTACGCAAGACAAAAAAACCTGCCTTTTGAACGTGGGGCTGCATACTTTGTTTTGAGTAGATTTGCCTTTCGGTTATATAACATGGCACATGGAAAATGTCGTGCTGAACTCCTTTTGCCACCTCAAAGCGGTAAGACAAACAAGGTTTGCAATCCGAGTTTAAAAATCTGAGGTACTTGTTACGTGGCATTTCTGTGGAGAGTTTCTCCTGCCTCATCGAAATGTACGTAACAACTATGAAGCACGCGGGCAGCTGCAAATCGAGCCAAAACCACAACGGGATTTCAGACACGTCCTCGCGGATTCTTGGAGGTGGCCCAAGTTTGGATCGCCTTATAAACATCATTTTCTCACACCTTCAGTTCAAAACCTTCAAAACCTTCAGCCTCAAAGTTTCGATTTCCTGTCGCAGTGCTCCATCATCTGAGACCTCTACGTCCTGAGGTGTTTTACTCCATCGGACTGCAAGTTGTAGGGGGCCTGTCGACCTCGTACATCAAGCAAGCATTGATAAAGGAAGTAGCAAACTCTTGCTCGATTGCACTCTGCAAACCATCATAAATTGGATATTTTAGGAAACTTATATCCATAAATCTATCATAGTTTGACGGTGCATGAACTGGATCTGTTCTCTTCTTCAACCTCAAGAGAGAGAGAGCGATGGATTCGAATGATCTTCAAAGTCCTTGCGTTGTGGAGAAGCCACACATCGTTCTTGAGGATCTTTTGTCAACCGTACGTAGGAAGCGCAGGGCGACTCGCATGTCTTATAATAGACCTCCTCGTCCCACCAAGCGTCCTGCTGGTGATTCAAGTTATGGCTGCGGTTCAATATGGCTGCGGTTCAATACGTTTCTCATGAATAAGGACTCATTGAGACGTTATTAGTGTCTACTTGATTGATTCAATGTTTCATAGCATTTGGATTTTCCTATTGTGTGCTATAGCGAATTCGTTGTCTCGGGGTCTATGCCTACTATGTCCTAAAAATTAGGGGTGATCCCTTGATGATGTTAAGATTCCAATCAGTGCATACTTTGTTTATAAATCTAGGTGTTGTGCATTCTAGATTCATTCTTAAACAATTTCATCTAAACATAAGTAGAACAATTGTAATCAGGCTAAGAACACTGAGCATTCGAAGTTGATCTTCTCTTCCAAAAAATAGATGATTGTTCATAGTCACACTTCAAGTTGATAGGCAGATTGCTATGAAAAATCAAGTCAATTTCCCAAGTTGTTACTTATGTTCTATTCGACAACACTAATTATTTCAGATCTAGAATTTCAAGAGACTCCATGTACTTTTGATATGTCAAAACTACGTCTTTATGAGATCGAATTATCACATCATAGTGTGATAGTGTTCAAGCAAATGCACAACTTGTAGTGTTTGTGCAGTGTTGTGAATTGTTGGAGAAATGACAAACATTGATGGAATGAGTCAGCTTATGAGTGATAAGTTGGACAAAAACAACTTTCACACTTGGAGATTCAGCAAGAGGAATTTTGTGATGGGAAAGTCTATTAGAAGCACATCAAAGGAGATAATAAAAATGCTCGGCAGTTACAAAGAGGAATTGGTCTATGGACCAGTTAAGAGCATATGAAAGTGGAATCAAGGAGCATGGAAGGTAATGTATTGGTTGTCTGTTAGCATACAAGATAGCTTGAGTGGTCCCATATAAGATTCCAAGTGTGCAAACGAGGCTTGAAATAGTTTGGTCACATTTTATGAGACAAAGGCACATATATTGCAACTCAAGAACAATCTGCATATGCTTGAGAAAATGAGCATGTCGGTAAGTCACTACACCCTAAAAATCAAAAGCATATGTGAGTCGCTTGCATCTATTGTGGCAAATGTAGATGATAATGATGATGATGATGATGATGATAAGGTGGAATTATGCCTTCATTGTTTAGGAGTTTCATATAAGTAATTCAGAACTGCTTTTCAGACCAAGGAAAATATTTTGAATTTTGTTGATCTGGTATCTATGCTTATTATGGAAGAAAATAATCTTGGTGAGGACTATAACTCCCAAGGAAAACTAATTTTGAGCAACTATTCTACTCTCGTAGAGGAAGAGGCACAGGTGGAAGCTTCAAAAGTGGAAGAGGAACAGTAACCAAGACGAAGGTCAACAACAATATCTTGTAGGAGGTAGAAGAGAGTTTCCAGGGAAGGGGAGTTTCCAGGGAAGGGAGCCACAGAGGTGGTAGAAATTTCCAAAGAAATGATTTAGATAATTACAATAAGGGATGTTGGAGTTGTGGTAAACCTGGTCACTCTAAACTTGATTGAAGGTTGAAGAACCAAAATAACAAAAGGCAATAGAATAACTATGCATCAACAAGTGCAGATGATTCAGAGAAGTTGTTCATGGTACAAGATAACATGATGAATACAATGTCCACTAATGTTTTGAAATCAAATGGTAATCTTTCCTATGTTGATTCAGCTGCTTCAAATCACATGCACAATCAATGCATAATGGTTTAGTATCTCACGAAAATTTAATGTTCTTGGATTTGTTGAAGTAGGCCATGATACATCACATCCTATTGAACATACAAGAAACATAGCACTATCTATGGAGGATGGGAAGTTAAAACATCTTGTTGATGTGTTTATGTTCCAAATATAACAAAACAATTTGGCTTTTGTTGCATATATTGTTAACTTGGGATTACAAGTTAGGTTCAATGCTAATGGTTTATATATACAAGGTTACAAACAGAATGGAAGGTTGGTCATGAAAGGGACAAAGTTGGTAGGATGTTCACTTAAATTAAAAATTCTTGAAATGAATGCAGATGAATTGAGGAAAAATCTTGATCCAAAAGCAGAAAAATGTATCTTCATTGGGCACTCCCTTGAGAAAAAGGAGTATAAAAGCTATAGCCCACTCAAAAAAGTGAAGATAGGCAAATATTTGGTGTTTGATAAAATGTCAAGCTTCTATGCAAATGCTAAAAAAGGACTTAATCTTGACTCAAATGTAAAAAAGGACTTAATCTTGACTCAAATGATAAAATAAATTCTAAAAAGACAAGCTGAAAATCTCAAGTTTTGAGTGGACCGGATGTGTAACCAAGCAATAGTTCCAACTCAAATCCATGGAGTGAAAGATTTCCTTGAAATTTTAGTACATGAAATTCGTGAACTACATCCAAAAGGTAAAGAAAATTTCCTTGTGAAAGAAGATCCCACTTAATGTTTTGCTATTAATCTATCTCTTCAATCTAGCATGATTTTCACGTATCCACACATAGCACAGTTTGAATAGTAAAATTTAGGCAAATTACTACAAAAAAATAATTTTCCTTGTGTGAATTACATAATCCCTGAAATCACACATTTTTCATAGAAAATCTTAGCAAAAGTTTAGATGCACAAATAGACAACTAAGATGCGCGTAGCGTATATCAGTTGTGATGGAATTATACTCCAGAAAATGGAGCATATAGGTCATGAAGTTTGTTATAGTGGAATAGATGGTAAAATTCAGTGACATCAATCAACAAGGAGGTTGATATCAAATCATATTAAATCTACCATGCAAAGTAATAAACCATCACAGTACGGGGTTGATAATTGTTGAAGTTCATACTAAGAGGATATGTCGGATATGAGAGGTGTTTCGAGAGATCTATGCATTAGGCATCACACGAATTGCTGAATCACATTTGTTCGTTCGTGTTCTTTCTCTGTTAGTGCTATCAGATGATCCTACATGATAGATAGGCATTTGCTGCAAGATGTAAAGATGGAGTAGTCACCAAAATATTGGTGAGTTATGACTGTACTGCCCAACTCTAATATAGCTCTTTGTATTCATATGATTCTTATGTAGCATTGGCTAATCCTCTATAATCTGCCTCTTTTGAAGATAAAGCAACAGTAGGTTGCTTCTTTGAAGACCATGAATCGGGCTTATCACTTGCAAAAGAGAGATAACCAAAGGATGCTCCTCTTGTCATCCTTACAACCTGCTGCATCTGAGTATAGTTTGATATCCAATTATGAAGTATATGGAAAGTATAAACCTTGATTTTGAGTACCCTTGAGATACTTCAGAATCCCCTTTGTAGCTTCCAAGTGAGATGCTCTGGGTTTGTGCATAAATTGACTTAA
The DNA here is from genome assembly GCA_020310875.1 of Ceratopteris richardii. NCBI lineage: Eukaryota > Viridiplantae > Streptophyta > Polypodiopsida > Polypodiales > Pteridaceae > Ceratopteris > Ceratopteris richardii. The sequence goes on from MU261928.1 coordinate 61,480, forward strand.
GACACTTACTTGATAAGCAATATCAATCCTTGTGAATTTAGCATAGTTCAAATTTCCAATTATGCTTTGATATCCCGCAATATTTTCAAGAACATCAACTTCATGAGCACTTAACTTTGGTTTACTTCCATAGGATTGCTAGCTATCTTGGCATCCTCCAAGTGAAACTTCTTCAACATGTCCTACACATACTTTCTTTGAGTAATATAAATTCGAGAATTCGTATGGACTAGTTCAAGTCCAAGAAAATACTTTAGTGATCCTAGATCACTAATTTTGAACTCGTGCATCATTAGGTGCTTGATTTGTTTGATGCCATTGACATCACTACCTGTAAGTATGATATCATCAACATAGACACATAGATATATCACCTCTGAATTATTTCTCTTGACAAATGGAGAAGTATGTACTTTGCTCATGATGAATCCTTGATCTTGTAAGTATGTAGTCAATCTATGGTTCCGTGTCCTAGGTGCCTGCTTCAATCCATAAAGAGCTTTGTTCATTTTGCACACATAATTTACCTTGCTTGGGTCTTCATAGCCAAGAGGTTGATCCGTGTAAACCTCCTCTAAAATCGAGCCATTAAGAAAAGCATTTTTTTTACATCCAATTGGTACATATTCCAATTCCTTGATACAACCACATTTACCAATACCCTGATGGTTGGCATTTTGGCTATAGGTGAGAAAGTATCTTCATAATCAACTCCTTGGGTTTTGTGCAAAGCCCTTAGCCACAAGTCTAGCTTTATACCTCTTTATTTCTCTTGACTTTGTAGATCCATCTAGATACAACTACCTTCATTGCTTCCTTCTTTGGCACTAGCTCCCAAGTATCATTCTCCTTGAGTGCTTCTATTTCTTCATCCATAGCTTTCTTCCATTCTGCCTTGGTCTTAGCTTCTTCATATGTTTTAGGTTCTTCAAATGATAAATCTTTAGCAAGATAAACAGAATGCTTAGTTACTAAAGAAGTGTCATATCCGTATCTGATTGGTTTTTTGCTCTCCCTTTGTGATCTTCTAATTGCTTGGTTGGATTATTTGGGTATGTCTTCCAACCTCTTCATCTTAACTTTGCCCTTTGATTTCCATGCCTTGAATTCTTCTAGGTTGATGATATCCTCATCATCTGATTTGATGTCCTCAATTTGATTTGGTTCCTCCTTGGTGAGGCTTGGAAACTCCTCTTCCAAGTCATATGGTAGCTTAACCTTCCTTCATTCACTTTCAAACCAAGAATCATTCTCATCAAACACATCTCTACTGACCATGAATACTTTGTTGGATGGATTATAAAATCTGTACCCTTTTTGGTTTCAATCATACCCTATGGAGATGCACTTCTCTGCCTTAGGGTCTAGCTTACCTTTGATCTGAGATTGGATATGTACATAAGCAACACATCCAAAGATCCTGCAATGATCAAGTGGCGGCCTTCTACAATGCCATGCTTCATATGGGGTCATCCCATCAAGTGATTTGGATGGCAGCCTGTTAACAAGATAAGTGCATTAGATACACTCTCTTCCCACATATAGTTAGGTAATTTCTTTTCATTAAGCATTGACCTAACTGTTTCAACAATAAACCTATTTCTCCTCTCTTCTACCCCATTTTTCTCAGGGATATACCTTGTTTTAATTTCCCTTTTGATACCTCTGTCCTACAAGAATGAATGAAATTCATTTGAGAAGTACTCACCTCCTCCATCTGACATTAGTCTTTTAGACTTCTTCCTGTTTGGTTTTCCACAAGTGCAAGATACTTCTTAAAGAAATTGAACACTTCATCTTTGTGCTTCATAAAATATAATATTGTCCACCTATTGAAATCATCAATAGAGATACATAATACCTTGAGCTTGAAATAGAAGGATCCTTGCTTGGTCCCCACACATCTGTGTGGACAAGCTCCAAGTAATGCTCATGCATGTAGCCTTTCTTTGAGAAGGGTAACCTGTGTGATTTACCAAACTAACATGCACCACATTTATAGATCATGTGTTGCTTGGATACATTAGGTATCCCAAGCACACATTCATCTCTACATATTTGCTTTAATGTTCTCTCACCAATATGCCCTAATGTTTTATGCCAAATCTCAAGCTTCGACAATGTTTGATCTTTGTAATTATAAAGTGCAATATTCCTTGTATCTTCAAGTTCAAATGTAAATAATCTACCTATCTTTTCTACCTTGGCAACCTGCAAAAAGTTTCCACAATCTGTCCAACACTCATCAAATTCTTCGTGATTGTAGGTACATAAAGAACCCTACTCAATAGATCTCTATTCCCATAAGAAGTTTAACCATTTCCTACCTTGACCACTGAGTGCTTGGTGTCATCACCTGTTTGTACTTGGTGCTTTCCCTTAGGTTCCTCAATGTCAGAGAGAAGAGCTACATTGCCTACCACATGGTTTGAACATCTTGAGTCAATATAAAAGAGGGGTTCATCATTCATACCTTGCTTTGAAGTCATGTTCATAATCAAAAGGGAATCCTCTTGATCCTCTATAAAATTATTTTAGTCTTTTCTTGATTTTGTAGCCTCCTTGATAGTTGTTATTGTAGTTGTTGTTGTAGCCTTGAGTATGATTCAATCTTGCTCTTGATTGTGAGTAGCCACCTCTTTGATATCCTCTTCCTCTTTGATTCTTATAGTTCCTATAGCACGCATCTATAGTGTGATTAGATAATCCACATATGTTGCATGGGGAAGAGTTGAAAGGTCTCCCCCTACGTGGCTAACATCCTCTACCCCTACCTCTTGGGTTTCTACCTCTTCCTACATAGTTATCTTGAGAAGTAGTACCTTCATCTTTAATTTTTTTTTGTTTTGCCTTTCCCTTTAGACTTGCCTTTATGTGTGTATAGGGCAGAAGAGTTGTTACCTCTAGAAGAATCTCCATTTTTTTTAGCTTGGCTTCATGGGTAAAGAGTTGCCCCATGAGTGTGGTAAGATCTGGAATTCGCATGTCCATGTACAAGTCCATGGCAGTTGTGAAGCTTTCCCATTTGCCATCTACCTTGATGCCATTGATTACTTGTCTCACAATTTTCTCCTCTTCAATCTCCTCTCCTATGCTTTCCAGTTGGTAAGCCACATCCTTGGCTTTGGTCACGTACTCTGAAATACTTTGCTTGGGTTGCTTCCTTTGAGTGGTAAACTCAATCCACAATTGATTCTTTCTTGCTCTTGTATTAGAAGAAAAGTATGAAGAAAATGTACCCCAAGTCTCTTGGGATTGTTTACTATTCCTAATATGTTGAAGAAGGAATTTAAAGATAGAGTTAAGTAGATATGACCTTGCTAATGCATCTCTCTCACACCATGATTTGAGTCTTTCATGCTCCTCTCTTGTGGGTTGTCCTTTGCTTCTGAAAATGGGCATCTCCTCGTCTCCTGATATGTATCCATAAAGACTCCTTACTTGTAAGTATATCTTCATCCTCAAAGACCATATTTGGTAGTTTTTCATGTCCAATTTATCAATAAAAGAAGGGAAACCATCTCCCATTTTACCTCAAGTTGCTCTGATACCGCTGTTGGGGAAGATCTATGGACACGTCAAGAAATGAAGTGGTACTTGCTAAACCTGCTTGGTACCCTGATGCACTTCAGAGTGGATTAGTAGGCCTCTTTAGCTTTGCAATGACACTAAATAAGTGCCTATGTACTTTGGAGATGAGGCTTCAAACCATTTGATCAAAACAGATAAGTTTGCAACTAGCTTATGACCAAAAACTTGCTATTTTGGTCTTGATATTGCTGGACATTTTGCTCAGTACGCACAGTACAGTAGAAATTAGAAAAAATCCTTTTGAGGATATCTAATTAGCTTAGAGGGCTAATGATTCTAAGTGGAATCACTTAAAATGATAGACCACACACTTGCAGTGTCTTTAACAAGTTGAAGCTTACCGTCAATATTTTAGGAACTCTGTAGAGAATGACCAGTGACCAATTCGAGACAACTTTCTCCCAATTGGTTGAATGAAACTTCTTCAAACTTTGGAAGCTTGGAGTAGACTTTGATCTTGTTCCAACAAGCTATAGAACATTGAAAACAATGGGCCAATCATTGAGATATGAGCAAGACAAGTACACTGTTCTGAGTGACAATGATAGAGAAACCAACAGAGATGATCAATGATATAATGTATTATATGACAATGTTGTACATGATCATTGGCATGAATATGATGCCCAATGATGGTAATAGGAGTAGGCTATAGTGTAAGCCTCTCAATTACATCAAATGATCAACAATATGCTCAGTAATGGGGGCTCACATTGATCCAGGAGCTTTCAAGCTACTTTTAAAGACTTCGTCAAAGTTTGAATTTTGAAATTAGAATGAACTTCCACCTAAAAGTTCTTCCTCTAAATGAGGAGATATTCTGTCAAGGAAACTCGTACCATAAAGTTCTCCTAACTCCAGGAGTTAAGTGGCGTTTACAAGATTCTTCTAAGTCAAGTGACTTTTACAAAAGTTAATGGTAAAAATCCATAAGCAATGGTTCATGTGGATCTTCAAAGACTTGCACATAGTATTTTCAATGCCTAGGCAAGTGTGAAGGCTTGGCATTTGCACAAACAAAGGGAATACAAATGAATTAGGTATTTGCATTATTATCTTGGGATTGAGTTCAAGTTCAGAGATGAGTGTATCTACATGACACAAGAGAAATACATTGAAAATTTTTGGAAATGATAGAGATGATAGATACCAAGCATACATAGACACCTATGAATGTCAATGTGGCATTACAATCATAAGTAGATTCAGAACAATTTCATGCTACATTATATAGTCAAGTAGTTGATTGCTTGATATATCTATGTAATACACGTCCAAACATTCAGTTTGTAGTTTCTCAAGTATCCGAGTTCATGTATAATCATCTTAAGATTTAGTGGAAATTAGTTAAGAGATATTTGCATATATGAATATTTTTTGCAAGTTAATAAACCTTGTACCATTCTGACAATAAAATTTGGCCATCATGATACAATGTTGATTATGTGCAATGCTTTTTGGGGGTGCCAATTTTGGTGATCAAATATGCTTTTCAAAGTTCTTTAATAAAGGCTTAAAACTATATAATAAGGGCGTTGCTGATTGTAAAAATATCTTCTCAAGAAGTATCTACTCAATGCAAGGAGGAGGAGATCTTGGAGGCCCTCTTGGAGGGAGAGTTTCTATACTCTTGGAGAAGGTGTGCTCTACATCTCGAGATATATGGAGGAGTTCATATAAGCTAACTATCAACAATATAGTTGATATACTATGAGTAGCAAGGCTTTTTTTGTTCTCACTTGTTCATTCACTAGTTTCTAATTTAGGATAATTAGAATTTGGGCTTGCTGTAAAATATTCCTATACTATTCATATCCTCTATATTCGCTCACACGCACTCTTCATACCTCTTAGGCACACAATCTCTTGTGTCTAGTTGCTATTTCTACCTAGATTCAAATATTGTCAATTTGTATCATATTCACACATTGTAATTTGACATTGGAATATAAAAAATGTAGGTGAACCTCATAGCTTACCGTTACACTTGAAATCCTACCTATTCTCTCTCTATCTCTCACTCATCATCTTTTTGCATATTAAGGTGTGTATGTTAAGGTTCATGTGTTGGAAGATCCTGTAAACCTCTCATTAATTGTTATTGAGGCCCACCCCACTTCCAACATAAAGTTCTTTCTTCATTCTAAAACATGACATGGGAACTTTTTATTAACAAGACCTAGTGGTTTCTTCATGTATACCTCTTCCTCCATGTCTCCATCGAAAAGGAAATTCTTGATATGCAATTGGAAAAGCTTCCATTTTCTACTTGCAACCATTGCAATGGGTGTCCTAAGGATGCCCATCTTTGCCAAAGGGATGAATGTCTCTTCAAAATCAACTCCATAGGTTTGTGCAAAACCCTCGACCACCAGTCTCGATTTGAACCTAGAAATAGATCCATTTGAGTTCATCACTACTTTATACCACCATTCATTACCTATAACCTTCATCGTATCCTTCTTGGGCACAAGAGTACATGTTTGATTTGTTGGAGTTTGAGATTTGTGAAAGCCTGCAAACAACGCAAGGAAGAAGAAGACGAAGAAGCTTGGAGCACAACACACAATACTAAATGTATTAACAAGAGAATGCAAAAAGATAGGTGATCCATTAGAGTTTTTGGCACATATACAAGCTTGAAGGAAAAACCTCTTAAAGAGGGAAAAAGATACCCCAGTGGTCCTAGTGTGTTCACACACATCACTATCAAAATATATCAACAAATCCCCCCTAGGAGTGATGCGATGAACAAGGAGCTGGCACTCATGTATAAGGAAGTGATAAGCTATATGGAATCAATCCACAAAAGGAAGCAAGCCCAAAGCTTTGCGAAAAGCTTCAAAATTCTCCCTAGGCAGAATTATAGTGAACCTCAATGTGCTTACTGCGAGCATTGAACACATGGTTGCTCAATAAAGATGGTGGAAGAAGCGTCACAAACACCCAAATCAACCATAAGGCATCTGAGCCACACATACTCAACACTCACTATGAAAGTTGCCCTACACTCATCCTCACAACTACAAGTGGCCACAATAGGATGCTTCTTGCTCATCCAAGATATATGTGAGCTACCAGACATGAAGCAAAAACCACTGGTGGACACATGAGTGTCATAGCATCCAAACTAGGCAGAGTCAGAAAAAACACGTAAATTTTGGCGATAGTGATCCCCCTTGCGATGTATCAATGTAGCAATATCAAGCTTCCCGCTATGCTTTGAAAAAGCAAGAACACTTACTCCATAAGCAATATCAATCCTTGTCAATGTAGCATAGTTCAAGCTTCCCACTATGCTTTGATAACCTGCAATGTTCTCAAGTACTTCACCTTCATGAGCACTTAACTTTAGGTTTACCTCCATAGGAGTACTTGCAACTTTGGCATCCTGCAAATGAAACTTCTTTAACATATCCCGTAGATACTTTGTCTAAGTAATATAAATTCTAGAGTTAGTATAGACTAACTCAAGCCCAAACAAAATATTTTAGTGATCCAAGGTCACTAATTTTGAACTCCCTCATCATCTGATTCTTGATCTACTTGATTCCATTAGCATCATTACCTGTGAGTATGATATCATCAACATATACACATAGGTATATTACCTCTCAATTACTTCTCTTGATGAACAGAGAAGTATATGCTTTACTCATGATAAAACCTTGATCCTGAAGATAAGTAGGTTGAGACATGTACACCTCCTCTGAAATCCAACCATTTAGAAATGCATTTTTTACATCCAACTGATACATGTTCCAATTCTTTGATGCAGCCACACTTACCAATACCCTGATGGTTGGCATTTTGGCCACAGGTGAGAAGGTTTCTTCATAATCAGCTCCTTGGGTTTGTGCAAAACCCTTAGCCACAAGTCTAGCTTTGTACCTACTTATTGATCCATGAGAATTCTTTTTGATCTTATAAATCCATCTAGAACCAATTACCTTCATAGAGTCCTTCTTTGGTACTAGTTCCCAAGTATCACTTTCCTTGAGTGCTTCAATTTCCTCATCCATAGCTTCCTTCCATTCTGCCTTGGTTTTTGCTTCTTCATATGATGATGGATCTTCAAATGACAAGTCTTTTGCAAGATAAACAAAGTGCTTCGTAACTAGGGAAGTGTTATACCCATATCTGATTGGCTTCTTATGTTCCCTTTGTGATCTTTTGATTGCTTGATTGGATGATTCAGGTATATCCTCCATTTTCTTCATCTTGACTTTTCCTTTGGACTTCCATGCCTTGAACTCTTCTAGGTTGATGATGTCCTCATCATCTGAGTTGATGTCTCCATTCTGAATAGACTCCTCCTTAGTGAGGCTTGGAAACTCCTCTTCCAAGTCATAAGGTAGTTTTACTTTCCTGCATTCACTATGAAACCAAGAGTCATTCTCATCAAAACCTATGAAGATGCACTTCTCTGCTTTAGGGTCTAGCTTACCTCTTATCTGAGAAGGGATATGCACATAAGCTACACATCCAAAGATCCTGCAATGATCAAGTGAAGGTCTTCTACCATGCCATGCTTCATATGGTCATCCCATCAAGAGATTTGGATGGCAACCTGTTTACAAGATAAGTGGTAGTAGATACACTTTTTGCCCACAAGTAATTAGGTAATTTTTTCTCATTTAACATTGACCTAGCTGTTTCAACAATTAATCTATTTCCCCTCTCTGCCACCCCATTTTGCTCAGGGGTATACCTTGTTGTAATTTCTCTCTTGATTCCTCTATCCTGCAAGAATGCATCAAAATCATTTGAGAAGTACTCACCTCCTCCATCTGACCTTAATCTCTTTAGGTTTCTCCCTGTTTGGTTTTCAACAAGTGCAAGATACTTTTTAAAGCAATTGAATGCTTCATATTTGTGCTTCATAAAGTACAATACATTCCACCTACTATAATCATAAATGAAAGATACATAATACCTTGATCCAGAGATTGAGGGATCCTTACTTGGTCCCCATACAGCTGTATGGACAAGCTCTAGGTAGTCCTCATGCATGTAGCCTTTTCGTGAAAAGGGTAACCTGTGAGATTTTCCAAACTGACAAGCACCGCATTTATAAATCATGTGTTGCTTGGATACATTAGGTAGCCCAAGCACACATTGGTCTCTACAATTTTTTTTAAGGTTCTCTCACCAACATGACCTAATCTCTTGTGCCAAATTTCAAGCTTTGAAAGTGTTATCTCTAATAACACCTATAATGATTCCAAAATCACATGGTTTATACAATCACAAGATCCCAATCACTCAAGAACAATAGAAGAGACAAAAAGCTTGCACAAGATAAGAGAAAATCTCACGTCAGAGAGTAGACAAAATGGGATGCAAAAAGAAATGGAGAATCGGTATTATATATTTGAATGGAGTGTAGTAGCTTAGACAAATTAGTTTATGAAAAAGAATGGACCTCCAAACCACCTCTGATCTATCTTAATCTCATTCACATTTAGACTCTCAATCACACTCTCACTCATAATCTCACTCTCAATCACAATAAGAAGGAGAATATTTTGATTTTCAACCTCCTCTTGCACTACGCAATGATCTCCCAAAACACAGTTTGTAAACTCTCCTCAAGGAAGTGTGTGATCCACAAAATTAAAGCAAAGGCTGCATCTTTGAGTGTTGCATGTAGAACTTTCATAAAAAGTTTACATTTTAGTGATCAATTTTTCTCTTTAGCTACACCTATCAAAAGTAGAAGAAAATGCAATGAAAAGATATAAATACCAACAACGAAATCATCCATGAGAACATGTGCACCAAAAATCACCCTTTTTCAGGTGATGGAAAAACGGAAAATCCTATGGAACTTTTAAATAAAAAATGATGGAGAATTATGAAAAACTTATGGGAGGCAAATAATGGTCTCAATTTCCCCGTGCGAAACTTCAACTAGGAACATAGGCCAGTTAACCAAAATTTTGACTTCCTTTTTGCTTTTTTAGGTTCCTTTATGCGTTGCTTGATTTTTTTCAATTTCTTCATTCATTTTCTCATGCATCTCTTTAGATATTTCCTCTTTAGTTGAAAATTTAGAAAAATGTGGTGGATTCAAGAAACTATAACCATAGAAAGCCTCAAATGGAGTCATTTTATAGACCAATTCCATGCTCTATCATATGAAAACTCTTGCATCTACTTCATACTTGCTCGCCCACGAGCTTAAAATTGGTGCATCAAAATGACAAGTAGATGGCAAAAGGATCTTGTTCTCCTTCTCAAAGTATGAGCTGCATGCACACTAGAGCTAATTCCAACTTGATTAGGAGAAAGATTAACATGCTGCTAAAGATAGTTGAGAGTGCTTATAAGGACATATTATTATGAAAATGAAAACACATAGATGAAAATGCTGAGAACTATGGTGTTTAAAACACCTTCATTATAGATTGCGATGAAGAAAAAAGGATTATGAGAGAAAATGGACATATTAGAAATCTGAAATAAAGCAATGAGATAGTGCTTAGAAGCACTCTTATTATGAAGGGAGGGAGGGAGGAATTAAAGAAAAGATACATCTATTCTAATGATGATGAAGAAATGTGAAGATATCAACTCCAAAAAAAATTAAACTATGCTCTGATACCATGTTGAAATAAAGAAAAAGACTCCTAACATACTATTAACCACACATTAATTAGATTAAGGAGGATGGAACAAAAGAAATGAAAACATAATGAACTTGATTAATATGAGAAGAATTTTATGAGTTGCTCTAGGAGCATGATGACTCTATGAGAAGGGAGTGGACACTCTTGGCAATAGGCTAGAGTGAATGGATTGTGAGGAGTAAAGGGAGGGCTTGTTTATAAGGAGTTTGGGAGAATTCCCTTGCATGTGGGATAAATGGGCTCGCATGAGAATAAAAACACCTTTGGACAAAAGGGTGGAGGATGCGACTCTCAACCACACCTACTTATGAATGTTTGTGCATCCATGCATAAGGTGCACCACCATAGACCAATAAATAAAATAATTTGGACTATCTGGTCTATAGAGAAATGTCAGCTCCAATACTTGAGTGTGGAGCTTGTAATGGTCGTACATAATCATCTTCATGAACAGAGAGGTGTAGGAAGTTTTCCTTGCCTCTCTTCTAAAGCATGTTGCCAACAAGATTATAATATCAACTCTCTTCATGTCATGTATGTCGTTTAGGTACGGTCAATTTGCAAGATTAAGTTCCAAATTTCAAATAGTCTACTATGTTTTGTCTCCACAAGGGACATGTAGATAAATAATACAAGGTTGCATGCTTGGTTCTTGGAATGACTTGATAGGTTGAACGAGCACCAAGATCATTGCATTTTCATGTACTCCATGTGTGACCAATAGATGCCATATCTTTGCATATTTTGCAATTTCCTTGATTTAGGAAGATGCCTACCAAGAGGATCCACATGATCTTTAGCTATTAAAATTAAACACTCATCCTCTAGCATTCTTCAGTGAACTAGAGATGTAGGGGTAGAGTGGCCCATAAGATAGGAGGGGAACTAGTGGTTCAAACCATTTAGGTACAATCTCGACATTGAACAAGTAGATGTCTAGAAATTCATCATCGATAGACACTTAAGGGTCAATTTTTAAACTCTTATTTTCTCTAACATGTGTGTTTCCCTTTTTTATTACCACCTCAAAATTGTATTCCATCAATAAAAAGAAACATTTTACTAATCTGCAAGTGGGGCAAGGCTTGTTGAAAAAATGTCTTAAATTGATGCACTAGTAAATAGTGCCAAAACCTCTTTACTAGATAGATCATTCCAACAACCTCTCTCTTGGTACTAGTGTAGTTGCATTCAATTGGGATGAGTTGGTGACTTGCATAAGCAATGGAGAATTCCATGTTGCTCTTATCTAAAGGTTGTGCTCGGATGCATGCAATTGCAGAATTTGAAGCATCCACATAGATATGGAATGCTTTATTTTAATCTCAAGCCTTCAATATCCATGCTAATATGAGATGCTTTCTGAGTTATTGAAAGGGGTTTTTCACACTCATCAGTCCACCCAAACTATTTCAACAACCCATACACTTGCTACACAATGGCTGCACACACACACACACATATATATGTGTGTGTGTGTGTGTATATATATATATATATATATATATATATATATATATATATATATATATATATATATATATATATATATATATATATATATATATATATATATATATATATATATATATATATATATATATATATATATATATATATATATATATATATATATATATATATATGAACCTTTCGTAATATTCACAATGTCCCATAAATGACTTCTTTCACATTATGTGGTTGGGACAATTTTGCAATTTCTCTTATCTTTTCTTTCTCTATAGATATGATGTTCTTGGAAACTTTGTGCCCTAGGATTTTTCCTCGGTGGATCATGAAGACATACTTTTCTGGGTTCAACAACACCTTGTACAACAAACATTTACGAAATATTTTTTTTGTTATTTTGCAACCTGCTCCCTCCTTTCAACAAACTACGCACATAAATAGTGAACATAAAATTCTATGCACTTCTTAAGAAATTCCTTAAGATTAGCCTTTGTAAGTGGTTGGGGCATTTTTCAGTCCAAATGGCATCACTTTGAAAGAAAAATTGCTTAATTCTGTGGCAAAGGCTATTTTATGTTGATCCTCCTCATCAATCGGCACTTGATTATAGCTGGATAATCCATCTACAAAGTTGTATATGCCATGTGTGAGTGTCCTTTCTAATTAATGGTCGAAAATAGGCAAGGGATAACTGTATTCAATAATGGTTGCATTGACATTTTTAAGATTAACGTGCAATTGTAGTTTGCATTCTTTTTGGGCACAAACATTATAGGGGATACTTACTCTCTACAATCAATTTCATAAATGAATTTGGTATCTAGAAATTTATCCGTTTCTTCCTTAATCTTTGCATACTAAGTTTCGTTATCAGTATATGGTCTTTGTTTAGATAGTTGAGCATCTTGAAACATTGATATGTGATGGGAATATATGTCATGATATCCTCCATTCAAATCCTTGTAGGTCCAAGTGAAAACATCTCAGTACTCCCATAAAGGATGTATTATTCCTCCTCCAACCTTGATAGCTCGTTTTATAGAAAACGAGCATCATTGCTCATTCTCTTTGATTGTTATGACTCCTTTCTTTGTATCTTATTTGTTATCATAACTCTTCCCTATGGTCGTTCAATGGTTTGGTATAACAAAACAATGATTTTTTGCTCCTCCACTTGATATTTTGAAAATACTCAAGAACTTCAAACCTTTATGTTTAATATCACTCCCTACTAGATGTACTAGCTTGGTCAATGCGAATCTCAATTTCATGGATCTGATAAATAGCTAACATTTCTTCATTTATGGTTGATAGATCCATTAGGATCCCCATATCTATTAAGGACTCTTCTTTGTTCTCTTAAATTTGAGGAAAAAATATAATCAAGATCTTTGATCATTCATTCCAACCGTTGACATGGTTGTTCATGTAACTTTTCTTGATGCAACCAAAGGCCTATGTCTTCATCTATTTGGGAAGGTTGACTCAAACTACCACTATTGATAATTTTTTCCTTTTCATCATAAATTACTCACCATTGGAGAGTTAGAATATATCTATATGCATTAGTGTGCAAATTTATCTTGGTAGTTGTTCCGTTGCTGAAAGTAGAGTGCATTAACTTTCTAGTCTTGGATCATTTTCAATTGTCTTAGGAATGGTTGTCCTAAGAAAAAAATCATGGTTGCTTGCTTTTTAAAACTCATCGATGGTAAATGTGTGCTCAAGTTCCACACCACATGTGGCTAGGAAATTTTCTTCTAAGAGATCTAAGGGTCTCTCCATGTGTCCCTCAACTAGTTCTAGATGCATCGTGGTGGCACATAAGGTAGGCTTACCCCAATTTTCCCTTACATTTGCTAGAGCAATGATTTTTGTAGCACTTGAATCTAAAATAACTTTGGTAGTCAAACTACTATATGCGATGGCATAGCGTATTACCTTCACTCCCTTAACTATAATCACCAATATTATCAATAGGGATTTCATGTATGTGTGACTCTGTGTCTTGTTTGTCCTTTGGGATTAACAATTAACTTTAGGGATTTATCTTTCTTGTGGTTTGAAGCTACTTCATTGGCTCCAATATATGTAGGTAAGGACTCAAAGTGTCTAGCTACATCCATCCATGACTATGGACGTACAGAATCTTGATGAGGTAAGCCATTTTGCTTTGAATCTCCACATGTTTAGAACTTAAAAAAAGGGATTTAGTGTTGTGTAAGAGCCTCCTTATTCCATTTAAGTTATGCAAATTGATTTGAAAGTTGACATTGTAATGAACCCTCCACGTTTGGGACAACAATATCCCCTTGAGGAGGTAGATGCTTGAAGTGGATGTGCTCTTGTTGTACTACAATCATTTGGGGATCACATATTACTTCACTGGTTGGTGCAATGGCTTTGGTGCTTGATGTGATTGCACCACATTTTGGAAATGTTCTTCATGGATACAAGTGTGAAGAATAATATTTGGGGATCTCAAAGACTTATAAGTAGAAGTGCATTGGATCTCAATGATTCCTTATTCATTTCTCATGAATAAGGACTCATTGAGACGTTATTAGTGTCTAATTGATTGATTCAATGTTTCATAGAATTTGGAGTTCCCTATTGTGTGCTATAGCAAATTCGTTGTCGTGGGGTCTATGCCTAGTAGGTCCTAAAAATTAGGGGTGACCCCATGATGATGTTAAGCTTCTAATCCATGCATACTTTGTTTATAAATCTAAGTCTTGTGCATTATAGATTCATTATTAGACAATTTCCTCTAAGCATAATTAAAATAATTGTAATCAGGCTAAGAACACTCAGCATTCAAAGTTTATCTTATCTTCCAAAAATAGATGATTGTTCATAGTCACACTTCACGTTGATAGGTTTTTTTTATCTCTTTGTGATGTTTCGAAATAGATATGGTGTTTTATTCCTGTAAATGCAAGCCCATAGGTGGAACCAAAACTTCCAAGTATTCATAGAATGATTCCTTTTTGGTAAGTTGAATCAAATTCCATTATTGTGAGCTAATCATTTCCTTCATCCTTCTCCTCTAAAGCACTTTGAGTGCTATTAGAGTAATAATCTTAAACATGGATGATAGATTTCCTTCCATAACTAGGAAGCTTGACAGACACAATTATGCTGCTTGGAAAATCTAGAAGAAAGCTTATCTTCAAGTAAGAAACATGTTTGGGGTAGTGAAGGATGATAAGGTCATGCATATACCAAGATCCACAAGAGGACCTACACAATAGGATAATGACAAGCTGAAATTATGGTGTGCAAAAGATGCTCAAGCTAGGTCTTATATCTTAAACTCTATCTCTAATTTCTTGCTTCCACACATTAGAAGTTGCAAAACATCACAAGAACCCTCAGTTTTCACTTGAAACATTCTTTTTCATAGCAACAAGGCTACAAAGAATCACTTGTGGAATAAGTTCAACCAAATGAAGAAGACGCCCAAAGAAAAATCATAGATTTCTATGTACATAAAATAATTATGATAGAGGATGATATAATTGGGATAGAAAGAATTGAGTATGCATGTGAAATTCAAGTTTAGTGATCTTGGAGAACTCACTTTCTTGTTAAAGATGCACGTAATCTACACAGATGAAGGGATGCGCTTAATTCAAAGAAGTTATATTTAAGATCTATTCTTGAAGTTAAAGATGGAGAATGCAAAACCTATAAGAACACCCATGGACATGATATTAAACTTAGTGTTTATGAAGGTAAATAGATTGAAGACATAAAAGATTATAAAAGACTTGTAGATATTCTATTCCATGCTACACATATAAGAGTAGACATCTCCTATAGTGTTGGAGTGCTAAGTTAATTCATGGACTCTCCAAGAAAGCCACATTTGGATGTAGCTAAAAGAGTACTCAAATACCCAAAGGGTAGAACCCATGAAGGTATATTCTACTCCTACACATCTAATTTGAATCTCAATCTATATTCAGATGTAGATTGGGCAGGATCCAAGGATGATAGATGTACATTAGGTTTCCTATCATTTGCGGGGTCACAACTTCTTTCTTGGAGTTCCAAGACGCAACCTATAGTAGCACTTTCCTCTTAAGAATAGCCATTCAAGAAGTTATATGGTTAAAAGAGCTATACTCAAATTTGTGACTTTTGAGTTCCATACCTCACATATTTGGAGACAACATAAGCTAAGTGCATTTAGCAGAAAGCCTTGGTTACCATTAAAGAGACCAATATATAGAGGTTCATTATCATTTTTTAGAGAGGAACTCAAGTCAAGGGAGTTGATGTATCATTTGTTCCCATAAATATGCAAGTGGCACATATGATGACTATATCTCTTCATGGACTAAAGCTTTGCAGGCTCAAAGGAATTGTAGCTATTCAAATCACTCAAGATTGAAGACTGTAGGATGCTTTCGCTTGAGGGGAAACTATTAGAACATCATGCATTTACCATGCTCGAGAGAAGGACTTACAAATTTACCTTATGAAGTGATATGTGAGTTCCTTGTGCACTATCTTGCTCTATGTGCCTGTATTGTACAAATTCCTTAGTTTTTCCTTCAAAATCCTCGTCCTGAAACTCCGGATGTGTCATTTCTCCCCATGTGTCATTTCTCCCCATGTGTCATTTATCCCCATGTGTCATTTCTCATCATGTGTCATTTCTCCCTATGTAGTCCTCACCTCAAGGAGTTTCCAATCACACTAGCAAAATGGGAATACAAACGTGAGGAGATCTAGCTTGTAAATGTCAATCAATGGAGATGTGAGGATGGTATGAGGATCTAGACAAAGTGGAATGCAAAATTATGTGCGTAAGAAGCACACTAGAATGCACACACATGCGCACAAAAGGCAAGAACAAGGATTAGAACAATGGAAATCTTTGACTAAAAGCTCTTAGTACAATTTTTCATAAAACTTCCAACCTAAATAATGAACTCTCTATCTCCTTTGATAGTTTTTTACTAGCTTTGGATTATTCATAGCTAGTGTCCAATAGTTAAAAATTAGGTCCCTAAGCAAATTTGCAGGTTCCTAAGTTCTCAAAATTATGAAAATTAATACATACATTATCCTTATACCCTTTAAGCTCGAGGATTCCTTAGCTTGAACAAAAATGGAGTTCAAACTATAAAAAATGAATATTCACAATGAGCTGTAGTGATAAAAATCACTATTGATGAAAGGATTCTTTTGAAGAAAATTATAGTTAGGCCTGTTCATTGCATGACCTACATTCACTACCTTGCTTGGTTAGTCCAGCTTGGTCCTCTCTCTGAATATCTTCTCTCTGACTCCCTTGTCTTAAGCTTCCTTGTCAACTAAGTCCTAGTGGACTACTTATAGTCTCTGCCCCCTCTCGCATTTATCAACCCTAACAAACCCTTGTTGGTGAGGGTGTTCTATGTAGTATTGGAGAACGTGTTGTAGGATCTCATGTTCATTGAGCCTAATTGTCCGTGTGAGATGAATGTTTAATCGCTTCCACTCAATAGCATCTGGGACTTCGAGATGTGGTATCCTACACTATTGCAAATGGATGAATTGTTCTACATCAAAAAGTTGCAATACATGGGTAGGCTTAGAAATGAATACCTCCTAGTGGTATTCCAAAATCTAGTTGAGAAAGTCTCCTCAAAGGTCTATTTATAGCAAGTTGGTAAATATTTGATACGTGCATGCCAAGCGTAGATACTCTTGAGTAGCAACATAATTCTCATACATATACTAGATCATAATTGCCTTTGTTGGAGTTGGGTGCTAAGATGTATGGGGATTTCATCTTGTAGAAGGTCTTGAACAAGTCACCATGAGCTCGAAGATTTTCATTGTCATTTGTGAAGCTACATTAGGAATGTTAGTAAGGCATGATGTCCAATGGCGTATAGTGCAGATTATGGATGCCACTATGAGTGGCCCCTCTGGTGGAGCAATGTAGGCATAATTCAACTAGTCTACAAACTTGGCATGATTTGTGATCTTTAGGGTAAAGGCTAGCCAAGAGTTTCCTCTTGGTACATAGCATGGGTTAAATATGATATTCATGGGGGCATGTGACCACGTGCACAACATTTTTGGATATGTCCTTAGTAAATGCTATTGCCAATTTGGTTGAAATATGGTGCCTCTACGTGCTCTCTCTAGTACCTCTTTAGGTTGAAACTAAGTTCGAAAACTGGGTTCCTTACCAATAATGCACTTCACTTTAGCCTTGTACTCAGCTAATCACACAATCTAAGGCTTGTATTTCAGTTCTAAAGTGGTAATAAGAAATTTGTGAGAGAGATTTCTAAAGTATTCTAAATGAAGCATTGTCTTTTCTATGTTGTCCATTGGTTGTATTTGAATTGTTACACGCTCGTCATGTGTAGGACCAATCTCTTCCACTTGTTAGCCACTATGACCTTGGTGCCTCATATGTTTCTTGCCCTTCATCAGTGATATGATCGTTAGGGACTAGATATAATTCATAGGCATCCTCAAAGGTTTCTTGTACCAAGTTCTTAAGTGTCACTTTAGAAGTTGGTACTTCAGGGGATGAGGGTATTGGTTGAGTCTCTCTTGTATTTCTTGGACCTACTTCTACAACTTGGCCAGCTCATTTGTATTTGACACACTAGTAGTTGGCTCAAGAGCTAAGGTGAGGGTTACTCTCTATTGTTGTCATGACTAAGCTACCTCCTCTCATAGCTTGTCATGTGACTCCAAGAGTTTGGCATATTCTTGCAATATAATTCAGATATTTATTGGTAGAAGACCTTGGAATGTTTAGGGACTCCTCGATATGTTAGGGATATTCTCGATTGTATTCTCTAAGTTATCTTGATTTTGCTAGTGAAACCACTTGTTCTCTACATGTTCTACTTCCAAATGGCTTCTTAGGAGTGCCGTGTTGCATTGGATCTTGACTTTACATTCCAATTGGATCTGTAAATGATGTTTGACTACTCATATAACTTCCTCATCTAGATTCTAAAGCTTGGACTCTAGTTTGTTGTGTGACTATCATAACGAGAAATATAGGTTCTATAATTCGGTGTTGCTGGCAACTAGCTCAATGATTCTTTGTTGCAAAATTTTAGGCTGCTCAATAAGGGTTTTATTGCACACTACAACCTACTAATACCCACGTCATAGTTGATTTTCAGAATTAATCATTGAAGTAAGAGCTATATCTACATTTGTGGATGTAGTATGTATAAAGGCTTTTTTAGAGGGTAAGGGAGTAGGAATGGGAAGTCCAAATGCTATGCACAATGGTATGTTGGGTGCAAGTGAGGTTGATGGAGGGGGAATTGTGGAAGGTGGAAGTCTGGGGGTGGGGGAGATGCAGTGGGTGCTGATATGTCCATAACATTGGTCATGGAGGTGCATGAAGTGTGTACCAAAAAAAGGGGGATGATAGGTGCAATGCTTGTGGTGTCTGTGAAAATTTACAATGTTGTCAATGGTTGTTGGCATTGTGAAGACCCATCCCATCAAATGGGGAATTGGGTTGGTGGATGAAGAACATAGGTGAAAATTGAAATACAAGGTTGGAGAGGAGGTGGGAGAGAAGTTGTTGGTGGTCCTAGTGGAAACAAGGATGCGAATAGGGAAGAGTAAGGCATTGGGGGGGACAAAATCTTGGGTTGATTGCAATATGGCTAAAACATTTATTGTTGTCTAAGGGTTGGGTGACCCATTACTATTGGTCAAGTGGCTACATGACATACTTGGGTTTGGATAAGGATCCTATGGTGGAAGAGGCATGATACAAATGGTTCATGATAGAGGAGAAGAGATATGAGTGAGAGATAGTGTTTTACAATGTAAAGGTAGGTGTTGTCATGGATGTTTTAGTGATGATTCCTTCTTCAATTGTAGGGGGTTAGCGAGTCGGGGTGTGGAAGAGAGATTTATCGAGTTGGGTAACAACTTCCATGATGGCAATAGGTTGAAGTTTAGGGGCTCTAAGGGATGATTTGTGTGGAGTTTGCACATCAGTTTCTATCGTTATGGTGATGATTACTAAATGTGGTTAGTAAATTTTCTTTTAAAAGTACAATTTCTATTCTTTGTATATCATTTGAATTGTGTTATTTTCATTACATAGCATACTCACACTTATTGATATGCACTTATACACTTATACATGATGAAGATGCACTTTCACACATATACACATATTCACATATACACATGCACATACACACACATATATACACACAGATACATGTGCACATACACTTAGACATACACACATATACACATGCATATGCACAAACATTCCTACAACCACATAAAAAGACTTACATGCATGCATTATTGCATATATATATATATATATATATATATATATATATATATATATATATATATATATATATATATATATATATATATATATATATATATATATATACATATATATATATATATATATATACATACACACATTAACATATATGCAAATAAATGTATATGCACATGCACATTCACATGCATGCACATGGATGCAAATGGAAATGCATCCACATACACATGCATGTTTCATACATATACACATGCATATACATACACATGCATATACATATACACATATACATATACATATACATATACATATACATATACATATACATATACATATACATATACATATACATATACATATACATATACATATACATATACACACATATACATATACATGCATATACATATACACACACATACACAAGAACATGCACATACTCATACACAAATATACACTTATACATGCACATGCACATACATACATACACACACACATACACATGCACATACATACATATACACACACATACATATACACTTAAGTACACACATATGAATGAATTATATAATTAAAGTATTAAAACACATATACACATGCACATACCTACATATACACATATACATGCACATACACACATATACACATAGAGTTATACATATACATGCACATACATATACACATACTGTAGAGGAGGTACTGGGGTATCTACTTTTAACAAAAATAGAGATTAAAGATTATCACATCCAGTACGTCGCCTACTCAAGGGGGGTTCTCTTTACGGAAGTATACCCTTTAACATTTCTGTGAGCAGGTAGATAACAAGGATTGCACAGAGAGGTATATACTTCAAAAATATGAACAACACTTGACCAAGGAAGACCATACACTTCTTGATTCGAATCAGATGATTACAAGGTTTGACAAGGAAATGCTCAAAAACTAGTGCTCAGAGCTTCGTGGCAATCCATGCAGATAAACACAGATCAATACAAATGGTGAAGAAATTGCTCAAGAGGATAGAGCTTAACACCAATACTGACTCACAGAAAAGAAACAAAGTCCAAGGCACTCTCTTACACTATAGTGCTCATAGCCCTCCACTGAGAAGCCTACCCTCTGTATCCACACTACAGAGTAACTCCTACAATAGGCTTGAAACCACCAAGGCAAGAGAGGACTTCTGCACGTATGTACAGTGTAACCGAAATGAGGTATCCACCAAAATTTTTCTTGTATCCCCAATGAGCACAAATACATTGTTTTTTATAGGCCCCAATAGGCCAAGAGAGCCTTGCTTCACGTCCACTGATCACGCGCCGGTTGATTTTCCAAAATTAGGGAGTAGGTCAAATATTCCTCTTGATTTGAATTGGATCACAAAATTAGGTAGTCACCGTGAATGGTAGGCGGTGACATTTGTTTATCCACTTCCACTTTTAACACCTTCAGGTATTTGCAGTAGGGCCCCATGCCTTTGTTCAATCCTTCATGGATTTGCTTTTCCTTATCAGTTCTCTTTGAAATAGCACAGGCCTTCAAGATGCAGGTGTAGGTAACAGACTCTCGGAAGATTCCCTCCCATCACTTAGGATCGACTAACCCATGTCCAATTGCTGTTCACATGGAACCTTTCTCCACGTTCTATCAACCAGAGGCTGTTCACCTTGTGTGTGTGTGTGAGAGAGTGAGTATATGTGTATGTGTGTGTTTATTTGTGCATGTATGTGTGTGAATGTGTGCATATGGGTGTGTGTGTGAGCATATGTGCATGTGCTATGTGTGTGTGGGTGTCTGTATGTGGGTGTGTATGTGTGGGTGTGTGTATACATGAGAGGATGTGTGCGTGTATGTGTGTGAGTGCGCATGGGATTGTGTGGGTGTGTGTGCATATGAATGTGTGTGTGTGTGTGGGGACGTGAGTGTGAGGTTGAGAAGGGGAGGGTGGGGTGAGAGGGGCTCGAGGGGGGGGGCGGGTGTTGGGAAAAAAAAGGGGGGGCGGGGGAAAGGGGGGGGGGGGAATTGTGGGTGGGAGGGGGGCAGGGGGGGGAGGAAAGGGGGGGCGGGGTGGGGGGGGGGGCGGGGGAAGGGGGGCGGAAATTGGTGGGTGGGAGGGGGGCGGGGGGGGGGGGGGGGGGGGGGGGGGGGGGGGGGGGGGGGGGGGGGGGGGGGGGGGGGGGGGGGGGGGGGGGGGGGGGGGGGGGGGGGGGGGGGGGGGGGGTGGGGGGGGGGGGGGGGGGGGGGGGGGGGGGGCGGGGAAGGGGGGGGGGGAGGGGGGGGGGGGGGGGGGGGGGGGGGGGGGGGGGGGGGGGGGGGGGGGGGGGGGGGGGGGGGGGGGGGGGGGGGGGGGGGGGGGGGGGGGGGGGGGGGGGGGGGGGGGGGGGGGGGGGGGGGGGGGGGGGGGGGGGGGGGGGGGGGGGGGGGGGGGGGGGGGGGGGGGGGGGGGGGGGGGGGGGGGGGGGGGGGAGGGGGGGGGGGGGGGGGGGGGGGGGGGGGGGGGGGGGGGGGGGGGGGGGGGGGGGGGGGGGGGGGGGGGGGGGGGCGGGGGGGGGGGGGGGGGGGGAGGGGGGGGGGGCGGGGGGGGGGGGGGGGGGGGGGGGGGGGGGGGGGGGGGGGGGGGGGGGGGGGGGGGGGGGGGGGGGGGGGGGGGGGGGGGGGGGGGGGGGGGGGGGGGGGGGGGGGGGGGGGGGGGGGGGGGGGGGGGGGGGGGGGGGGGGGGGGGGGGGGGGGGGGGGGGGGGGGGGGGGGGGGGGGGGGGGCGGGGGGA